>JAMKCH010085818.1:0-106502 GCA_023653785.1 Ophioderma brevispina | reverse complement strand
CAGAGGACAATGGGAGCATAGTGTCTTATCTTCTCCATTCTAAGAATGGGCAGCGGTACTTTGTTTACCTATAGGAAGCAAGATTGCACAACTGTAGATGAACAATAGACTTTGTTTAATTGCTATGTCAAAAACACTTCGAGCACAGGAAGTGGACTTCCTGTTAAACATGTTTCAGTGAACTGAAAAAGATGGCGAAATATTGGTCGGTCTTCGCATGTTTTGTTGCATCGTGGGAAATCTGCTGTGGACAAATTCTGTTGCCAGTCATTTCTTTGCCAGTTGACAAGATAGTTCATCAGTGTAGACCTCTCAAAACAGAAGGTGGAGAACTTTGAATAATATTTGATTTTATAAAATTTTATTATATTTATATAATCTGGAAAGTCGTCAGAATCGTCAAAGCTGCACGAACTTGTGCCTTTGGAAAAAACAAAGGTTAACATAGAAGACCCGCAGCGATGTGCTCATCTACGTTGAATTCTGTGTTTTTGTTTGTTTATCCTTTAATGCACCTGAGTACCCTGTATGGACAAAAGTTTTATACCATCAAAGCTGCACAGTTTATAATTACAGTTGTATCCAGGTCTACGAGTTTATAAATTTAATCGGCCGGTCTAGCCAAAAGGACTTTGCGATAGCGCGAACCTAGTTGAACTGTACCAGCAAGAATTGTTTCGCCAAGATTTTATATGTGGACCTGATTCTACAAGAAGAGAATGGTGCGCACCCGACAAAAACTGTGAACTTTATAATTGATGAGATGCATGTTTATGGTTTAATTGAATTTTGAAAGAGGTAAGAAATATAGATAATTTTTGCATTGTTATTGGTATATTTTGGGATGTGTGATTGATCATATTTAATTTATGTATTAAAATCATTGTTTGAATTTACATCTTGTAAAAGTCAAGTCTTCTTACAAATAGTCATTGTGATGTTGTTGTATGAACCCACGGGAGGGTCCTTTTCTACCTTGGGTTCGTCACCGTAACAAAACGTTTCTAGCGTCTGGTGCTTTTGAAATGGCGCGCGAAAATGAAATTTCCAATGCATTTTTATCAAATTTCTTCCGAAACTAAAAGTTTGCAGAACAAAATGCTTAAAATGATGTGTTCTTGACGTATGGTAAAAACTGAAGGAGTTCATCAAGCGGTTTTTGGAGGAATCATCTGGCATAGTAATGCCGATTTAGGGATTTTTCCCAACAAAGAGCTCCATAGGAGCTCGGCAACCTCAAAAATCCCAACTTAGTAGCGTTCGGGCGTCCTTCCCCTGGTTTGTGTAATGGTGGGTAGTTCCGAGTAAAAACATACCGTCGAATGCAAATTGGTGTGGCATGGCATGGTGCGTAGGGATTGTTGATTGTCCAAAGTGGTTTTAAACACCCCCCCCCCCCCCCCCCCCCCCTGTGAGACAATGTTTATACTGGAATATCAGAAACTAAAATTGTGAATCTGCAAATAATTAGGCCTTCGGAAGTTACTCCGTGCTCCGTATATTAAAAGACAAATCAGTGATTTGAAAAATATTGGATGAAATTTGCAGGAATAGCTTCAAAGTGAAGGGTTTTCGTCTGTAGAATTCTCATAGTTACTTTTCCAGCGTAGAATTGCAGAAAGGAAGAAAAACGGAGGTTCCAAGATCGATTCTCCATTTCAATTACGTGTGTGTAGGAAGGTCCGTTCGGACAGTAATGACTAAAATCTCCGATTCTGTCCTTATTAGGTTGCTCGTGGTCTTATCATTTGCAGGGATTGTTAGGATACCTGTACTTGTTGCATACATGCAAAAATCTGATTTTTGATGATTTTTTCCGATTTGCTGATTTTGCCAAATCACTGATAGTGTCTTAAATACGCTGTCGGGTTGAAAAAGTGGGTGGCGCTCTTCACAAGCATGTATCTCAAATTCTATCCTGTAACGGTATCAAATTACCATGGTTTTTAAAAAATTTCATCTTTTTTTGATAATAGAAATCTCATTCAAAACAATTTCAAATATGAGGTCACCTGGGGGTTGAAATTTGAACTTAATTCAAGTCATTTTAGCGTGCATTTCTATGGGAAGGGTTTTTGGTGGTGTGCGCCCATGACGGAGTTTGGAACACCATCCAGGTCCAGGAGCAGGTCTCCCTCACAACCTCAAAGGGGGCAAAACAATGATTTTTTCTTATTTTTTGGACTGGAATTTTTCCCATCAATACCTGAAAACAATAATAGATTCGAATCCAAGACCAACTCGTATCATTGCGTTAGCTATCCTAACCCACTGACCAGCGAGGATTGGTTGTGCCAGATTTGCAATTATAATCCGTTGATAACATTTACGGAAAAATCGCTACTGACGGGGGGGGAGGGGTTCTTAGTGGAAAAGGGGGGTACGGGGAGTGAGGACGAGGAGGTTGCATTTTACAGCGATTTTGGCTATGAACGGTAGCTGTTCTTGAAAGTTGGTATAAGAAAGGGTTTGATTTCTGTTGACAAGTGATTTTCCAATGGTCAATCAGGTATGAAGAATGGGGGGCATTGCAAACCAAAGTGTGAAAATAGTGCGGCTAGAATGGCTCAAAAATCAAAGTACATTTTAAAGTTTCTCTCAGCCTTCTGCGGCTCGCCCCAAAAACCTCCACCAAAGCAGGTAGTTCAGCAGGCGCTTAACCAGACCTGAGCCTCCGGGGGGGGGGGGCAAGACTTAAGAAGTTTCCCCATTTTTTTTTCCGGCTCGCTTCGCCCGCCGGTAGACCCGTATTTTTCCCCTTTCCCCTTCTTCTCATCCCCATTTCTTAGCTTCTCCGCCCCATTTTAGTGTCCGAGGGGGCATGTCGGCCCCCCCTGCCCCCCCGCGGTTACGCCACTGGGTATAGGAGGCTATAAGGATTGGTAGCAATCGTCATATTTTCGGGTAGTGGTTCAAACACTGGCCGCACATCCCTACCCAACCAAAAGTGAGAACCCCCCCCCAAGATGCGACGAATCATCTTTGATTCTCAAATGAATTTTGCGGGAATCTCTAATTTCCTACTGTGTTAAGTGCTAAAGCGTACGAGAATCAGCTTGATTCCGCAACAATTTATTAAAATCTTTGCGAGAATCGATTCTCGGATTGGCGCCGAAATTCTAGCCTACTTCTACACCCCGGCGGGGCTGGCTATTGGTCAGAAATCAATATAATGCCGCTCCGCTCTTGCACTGTTGCCCACAAACACATGCTCCAGAGCATGATGGTGGTCAAAATGCTCAATATTTGCTGAGGGGATTATGGAATTTTCGTTGGTATAGCAACGTTCGTAATTTTGCCGTAGCCATATTTGTGGGGTAAAGGAGCAAAGACGAACAGCGCTTATTAGTGTCAACAGGGTCACCGACGTAGTCAATGCACTCCATGTAACACTATACAATGCACAGCAATGCAAAATTCATGTGTATTACGTCTGCTGAAGAAAAATCTTAATATTGTGTTGTACTCGACAGATTATGCCACAATCATGTGCTGCTCATAATTGCACCAATTGGCGCAATACAAGACACCCCAATGCCGGGATTACTTTCCACTCGTAAGTATCATGCCATTTTGTGCCATTGGTGGTGCCATAGCCAGGCAGTCTGTCCATGGACATGGACCTAAATTTAACTTAATTAAATAAGCCTAAGGTAGGGTAAGATGTTCATGTTTAGCAAGAATATGTGTCCGAGGCAGTAAAACATGAATAATGGGCGAGGCGAAGCCGAGACCCATTATTTAAATGTTTTTACTGGCGGGCGAGTGTACATTATTCGGCATGATATTGAATAAACCCCACATGACTCGCACCCTTCATTCTGAATCTGTCATTTCTGACCCTATTACCCAATTGAATAATAACCAGTGGCGGCGCCAGACCTCTTTTTCTGGGGGGGGGGGGCAAGGTGAAATCTTGGGGGTGGCAAAAGTGAAATTCTGGGGGGGGGGGGAAATATGAAAAATTTGGAATTTTTTCACCACATCACTGAATTTTGCCCCAAATCCTTCATTGTTCTTTCGACCGGGGGGGCAGAAAAAATTTGGGGGACTGCCCCCCCCTTGCGCCGCCACTAATAATCCCGAAAAAATGGCAAGTTCTTACTAAATTAGTCAAAAATGGAGAGTTGTTTACCGTCTTTACAGTATCGATTTAACACTTTTGGTCAGTTTGGTCATTCAATATCATCGGTCACAGTGGTAATATGCTATCACATGTATAATCCATCATATCCATCAGCCGATGCATGAAATTTCTTTTTCTTTGTATGTTTTTATAAGCAAGAAAGCTCTGAACTTTATAAAATAGTTTCATTTTTTTATCTGAAAATCATTTTTGGTCGTCCTTTCCATCATTTCCTTTTTCCAACGCAGGAACAGACATCGCATTTTGATCATCCGCCATCTTGGATTTGAGAATCTCACCATATCTCAACTAAAATCAATTTATGAAAAAAAATGTGTGATTACAGGAGTTGTGGGTAGCTAATACTTATACAAATATGGCCCATCCATGGAAGCAAAGTGACTGCTCCAAAATTTATTTTTTTCCCCCATATTTTGTTTTTTTGTTTGCAATATTGTTCCAACCCCGGGTTGTTTTGGTTCGCCACCCGTTTCATTCTGTTCACTATTTTCTGCGTCAATTAAATGTTCTTCTTTTAGTTGTTTGGTTTTACCCCCTCCAAGGACCCCATTTGGAACTAAGCTGCTTATGCCGGCTTAATGGGCCATCCTAGTATTCAATTTACTACCTCTTGTGTTCTCGGGTTTTTAGATTTTATAAATAAATGTGCTAATTTTTAAATGTTATTCATTTAAATGTGTAGTTTATTGTATTCCATTTCATTTCAAATGTGTGCTATTTACAATGTTTATACTCTTATTTTAAATTATATAATTTGTATTTTTCATCTTTTATATGGAATTGAATTGAAATACGAATAAATCAAATCAAAATCTATCATGGAAGGGCCAAATCAAAAATAAGCATCTTACTTGCCAGATCACTACAAAATAAGCACACCCTTGATTTTTTGTAGTGTTTTATGATCATACACAATAATTCAGAGGTGTGCTAATTAAATTTTGTTGCGTTCACCTCTCGAAAATCCCAAGATGGCGGCCAAAATGGCCGCCGTTTTGGCTAACGACCAGTATTTTGAGGGTAATGTCCTACGTGAGCCGTCATTACCTTTGTTCTTGGTGTCATATTAAGATAATTTAATTACTACGTGATGATAACCCACTTTTGTGTGCTTTCGTTGGTTATCGACCCACCGTTTTTGGGGGGCAAAAGACTATTTTTTGCCATTTTTTTTCCAAAAAATGATTCGGACTGAAATACGTTCTCTCCACCCCATATTCCAAAAACTGTTGCTTCATAATTGGATCACGACTTCTCAGGAATTTGCACTCATATAATATGCATTGGGTGTGAAAACCCAGTATCATAGCAGTTCACTTAAAGTTATTGTCTAGATGATGGGGTCTTAATCCACAAAGAAACTCCATTTTTATTTTGCACATTTCTCTAACCACATGAACAAATGTGTGTGTCAGACCATATAAAATGCTATATGACAGATTTTGATCACCTAACTATAATAAATGTTGATTTCAGTTTTGCTGCAATGCCCGTGCTTATTCAATTTTTTTGAGGTAACCTCTAAATCCAAGATGGCGGCCAAAATGCCCGCGGCTTGACAAAACAATGTTTTAAAGGATACCGTGTTGAGAAAACCTCCAAGCAGCAGTGTGATTTGTGTCATTTTAAAGCAAATAAATTTTCTACAGGATTAGACCATGCTGTGGTGTTTAAGGTGGTATGTGCAGCAAAAATGTGATTTTTTTGACATTTTTTACCAAACGGATCAAAGAGAATTTTTTCTACATCAAGGAAAATTCTCATTCAATGAGTACTTTATTACTTTGTTGGACTTTGTCCCGATGAAACTAATTCACATTGTAAAAGGCCGCTTTACAACATATCTTCTTTAAAAAAGTTTAGTGCCCAAGTAAAATTGTTACAATCACAAAACACAGTTTTATTAGCACATCTATATAACCTGTAAGCTAAATGATCAGTCCCTGTATTCATTACGGACATGTACTCATATAAATTTTAAGATGTAAACGGATCTAGAAGTACATAAGAGCACCAAAAGATTTTAAGATGTTTATTCGGATCTAGAAGTAGATAATAACATCCAAAATGGCACCCAGGATCCCACAATGACTAATGTTTTCAATTTAAAAACTACTAGGCTATTACATGGCAACCGGGGGGGAGGCAAAACTGCTAGCATGCCCAACTGCTACAAGTTGCGAATTTTCAAATAGCAATTTGCCAAAAAGTTGAAAACATATATGTTGAAGTTTACTACAAGTATTGCCCATACTTTGGCAATACATACATAAATGAAAGCATATTCATTTTGTCTTATCTGTTCTTATTGTTCTTTCTTTCCAATATATGTGAAGATACTACTAAGTAAATACTTAGTATAGATTCATCTATTTCGACTCTTAATCGGTGAAAAGTTTCTTGAACACTTGCATGATCGACGCGTTCATCAGGATAAATGCTGCATTGATAGGCTATTCAATTGCACATCCTTTGGACAAGTGCACATCCCTGTACACTTCAGGACGCCGACACCAGTGTTCAACGTAAACAAAACGCCATGTTCTAAGGTGTCGAGTGTTTCTCAGCGACTCTGACAAAAATCTAACTTTTTTATTTCGTACTCTGAGGTAGCAAAAAACGGGAATGTCTTTTGATTGTAATCCATTAATTCGTTGTCTTAATATTTTACCAGATTTAGGAACTGAAAGTATTTATCACAGAAACGAACAGAACAACAGTGTTAAGTAGTGTCAGTTGTTCAAAAAGGTTACATTTTAGCCGTTCTGAAAAATTTAGTGCCTTCCATGATCAGCAAAAAGGGTGCATTGGGAGTGCTTGTAATACATACCCTATTACAATATCAATAAAACCAGCGTCCACGATGTAGTCAGAAGACAGCTTCTCCACAATAATGCGAGCCCCCAAACAACAAGATACGGAATTTATAACAAGTTGTGATTTTTTTTTTAATAATTCATTATACTAGAGAATGATACCATATTCTCTGAAGCATTCTTATGCTTTATGCAGGGTCCAAGTAAAGAAGTTACATTCTCCCGTTACTACAGGGTTCAATGAACTCGGTTCCACCCTGTTGTAGTTCAGGAGATTGATCCTGCCCAAACTGCGTCCTTGCCAGCGTGCTTACGTTAAACAAGGACTGGGGCCAACTACCAAGCGTACATCACGATAAGCAACTGTATCACTCGAGTACAAAACTTCTATCTCCACACGGCCATGGGATGGATTGTAACAGCTCCAAGTGAAATTCAAAATGATTGGATAGATGTACTCAGCCACCAATCTGTTTTTTGGAACACGGGGGGGGGGCAACTCACATATAAATTTGATGTGGGTGTAAGGCTCGCGCTTCCAAAACATGGGGCATTCAGTGAAATTGCTGTTTATGCAAATAAGGCAATATTCAAAAAGAAAAAAATAAATGCTTAAAAAAAAATATGGGTTTTCTGAGTGACGATTTGCAAAAAATTCCATAAAAATGGGTTTTTTTGGGTGGATAGATTTTGCAAAAATTTCTTAAAAAATAGTCTTTTCAAAAAAATTTGCAAAAAGTTTCACCAAAAATAGGGGTCTTTGGGTGACAATGGTATAATTGGTAAAAAAAAGGGCTTTGGGTGAATTTTCAAAGTGTCTGGGTGACACCGATGCTGAAAAAAGGTCACTTCCAAGATGGGAGTGTCCCCCGGATATTGGGTATGACAGTATGCGGATGCAATGACGATTTGCACGTCCTACTAATGTGGGGCAAAGAAAAAACGGAATGAAATGTACAGTGATTTGCACTTCTCCAAAAGGAGTGCAAGAAACCAGCCTATTAAGGCAGATATTTATGCTGTAGTATTCATGGCATATAGAGAGAACAACAATACAGTCTGAGAGCCAAAGGACAAAATGACTGGCTTCATCGTGTGGTCTTAAGCCTATTGCCATAAGGTTGGCAACAATGTAACAACCTTCAAAATAATCGGTTTATACACTTCTGGCAAATGCATTTGAAATGGACAAAGTGCAGAGGTTGGTGAATGAACACTATGCTACACAAAGTTGCTTAAGTACAGTTTCATTTAAGAGCTATGTAAAATATACGGTTGAGAGTGGAAAACATCAAGTAGAAAAATTTATTTGCTCGCTAAAATGACAGAACCACATGAGGTTTTCTTCTTCATATATTACGCGGGCATTTTTGCCGTCATCTTGGAGTTAGAGGTTACCACAAAAAATTAATCGTAAGGCCATTGCAGCAACTGCAACAAACATTTTTATAGTTTAGGTGATTCAAAAACTGTCATCTGCATTTATATGTGATGCTAACAATTTACTGAGTGCACTATACTATAATTTTTACAGAAATCTGTGTAAAGCTGGCTTTTCACAGGTGGGTGCTATTTCATAGGGACAGTCCTACAAAGTAATAAGTACTCATGAATACGAATTTCATTGTGTAGACAAATGTCTCTTTTCTTGATCTCTTTTATGGTTATAACTTATTTTTTAATTGTCAAAAAAAAACTCACATTTTGCTGCATATACCACTTTAAAACACCTTAAACTCCATCAAGCTGGTATTAATCCTGTAGAAAATTTTATTTGCTTACAAGACACCAATCACACGATGAGGCTTTCTTCAACCCTCTTCTTAAAAACTTGTTTGTCAAAGCAGCGGCCATTTGGCCCGCCATCTGGATTTAGAGGTTACCTCAAAAAGTGAATCAGCAAGGCCATTGCAGCAACTGAAATCAACTTTAATATAATTAGGTGATCATAAATTGTCATATAGCATTTATATGGTATTGACCAACCATTTGTTCATGTGTTTAGAGAATTGCAAAAAGGGCGTTTTTTTGTGATTAAAACCCAATTCATTCATTCTTAGACACTCATCACTTTCAAGTTAAAATTGGCTAATGATCCTGTGCTTTTCACACAAAATAGCAATATATAAATTTTTGGAGGGGCAATTCCTGATAAGTCTTGATCCAATTATGAAGAACAATTGATATATGGGGTGGGGGATGACGTATTTCAGTCCGCATCATTTTTTGACAAAAATGCAAAAAATATGCCTTTTTAGGCCCCAAACCGTGTGTAAGATTAACAAACGAAACCCCCATAAGTTCGGGTATCATATGTTAATAATTAAATTATCTTCAATATGAACACAAAAAACAAGGGATTGACTGCTCAACAAAATAGGACATACCCTCTAATACCTGGTCGTTGCCAACCTGCAGCCATTTTGGCCGCCATCCTTGGATTTCGAGGTGACCTGCAACAAAATTTTAATTAGCACACCTCTGGATTATTGTGTATTATCATAAAAACTAACTACCAAAAAATCAGCTAGGTTGTGCTAGTTTGTCGTGATCTGGCAGGTAACTCAAAAAATAAGCATGAATTTGGATTTGGCCTTCGCTTAATCAAATAATAGGATTAAGGGGAAAAAAAACGCCGACAATCATTGCGTCCAAACGATTTTTTTAAAACGTAAAAAGGGGAATAATTTGGTAAATAATCTAAAATGAAGGGCTACGGAGTAAAAAGGAGGTACGACCATGGTTATTAGAGTGTTTTCTCATGAAATAAAACTACTGTCATGAGTTTGCACTGACCATTGCTGCGCAATGAAAATTTGTACCTTGGGTTAACTTTTACCTGTGACAACAAATGGAACATGTCCAACTCGCATACTTGTGTATGTCAATATGGACTCGTCCATTTTTCCGATGGGGGGGGTGGTTGTGTACTTGACAACACAACACGCAATGACATTAGTGCCAATTAGTGTGCTAAAGAAGGTCATACAAACTAAGTTAAACCATTTAGTTACCTCTAAGGCCCCAAAACATGTCAGTAAGTTTTGACAGCCAATTTTATTTAAACCATACACCAATTTGTATTATTTTGGACGAGTTATGCGCATATTGCCGACAGGTGGGCTTTTTCACTTATGAATTAATTAATGAGGCGCTAATTTGAATACGAATTGTTATTTAACAAACCGTCACTTTAAGAGATAGAGGACTTCATAAGCGTTTAAAATTGAGTGGTTTAGCTTGATTAGGTGTTGGCTGTGTGATAAGATTTTGTGTGGATCCCTATTTACAGCGAGCACCGTATTCCTCTGAGTAAAAGCAGGGTTCCATTAGTGTGCGTTTTGAGTCTATGACGCACTTTTCCAAAGGTGGACGCACTTTGGTCTTTCTATATAGAGTAAAATTTTGCGTCTTTGGTGACGCAAAAAAAATAGCCACTTAAAACTGCACAAAAAAAATATACAGAGTTTGCTCCGGCACATGGTCACAATATTGATCATGTTCACTCAACAAATAATTATTCTTTTACATTAAATACATGTAGCAAATCTGTGAAAATAAATACGGTATATGTTTAAATTTGACTGTATTTACGTCTTTTTTAGTTCACTAACCTCTCTCACCATCCCAAAGGGGAACTCCATGATTAAAGATACTCCACTCCAGTTCTTTTGGAGTTTAAGGGTCATCAGGGTAATTGCTTCTCAATATGCCCAGTCTAGGTTTTGGAATTGGATGTCTATTTTCGGATTGTTTGCAGTCCTTTAAAACAGTTCTCAAATCTGTTAAAACTTGACACGCATATAATTTGAAGACAACGCACTTTTTCAACCTCAGGGAAACAAATTTGCGTCCAAGTTAGACGCACTATTTCCAAAACCTAGTGTGAACCCTGCGTAAAAGTTAGCGCGTGCGCCTTAACTTGGTGACACACGGCGAAAAGAATGTTCGCTTTGCATCTTATTAGTTCCAATAATTGTAACTTATGGCATCATCTTTTAAAATTTGGACATAATCTTTGGTGCCATAAGTTACAACTGTTCTGCGGAGTTCCAATGCCATTTAAGGTTTTAGATGTATTTTTCCTAAATAAAAAGAAAAAAATAATTTTCTTTTGACATACATAGCATCTCTAGAGTCTGTAGAATAATTGTCTTACCAATTTGTAACCAATGCTACAATTGTAACCTGTACTTCTTATAGACATACAAACATCTGATTTTTGATGATTTTTTCGATCTTCTGATTTAGCAAATCACTGATAGTGCCTTTAAATATTAATGTTCACAGACTGACAGGGACCCCTGAAACGTGATTCTTAAGTTAAGTGCAGCAAATGGTGCCTTAAAGGTCCATGGACAATTGGACATGCTTTAAACATACTTATAATACCACCAAAAAATGGTTTCATTCATAGTATGTATTGGTATCAATGTAAAATCTGCATGAAGCAGTAATTGAGAAACCATATATTTGATAAAAATTGGGCATATATAAACATATGAGGAAATTCCAAAATGAAATTGATTATCGTGGGTTTTGTGGGAGTGGGTTTTGTTCGGCCGCTTAACAATACCAGACTTTGTCGCCCCAGGTGTTTCACACAGTAAATTTTCAAAATTTGAATTGATTTAATAATTATTTAAATAATGATAAATAAAGCTATCACTGTTTTTTCGTCGTCATGCAATGTGTCATGAAGTCATGCATCGTGTCGATGTCCTATCGGTCCTGTTGTTATGCACGGCACTGTGCATGTGTCACGATGTGAGCTTTGTTTACAACTTGTTACTCTGATGTCATTAACAGGGTCAAATCCAACTCCAGCATCTTGATACGCGTTCGCGAAAACAGAAGGCCCTGTCAGTTTGGGTATATTTATCCTTGAAATTTAACACTTTCCCGATGTTCACTTTTAAAAATCTGTGTTGCGATATGATCAGGATACTGTTGAGGTACGAAAATGTAAGAAATTAAGAAATGTCTACTCAGCCATGTCAATGGACCTTTAAGGAGGGGGGGGAAGACAAAGTTTGTACAGGGGTCAAATTTTAAAATTGATCCAATCATGTTGAAAATTATACCATGTTATTTGTCTAACCACAAGGATTCAGAAAAGGTATAGTTTGTACTATACAGTCTAAAGTTTCAGAGTTATAGGCTAAAACAGCAAAAATCAATAAAAAGGACCAGTTGTACAGGGGTCAAATTTTAAAGTTGCTCCAATTTGGATAAAAAATGGTGCAAATTATTGGTGGAGTTCATAGGATTAAAATAAGTAATAGTTTTGACTGTCTAAAATGCTTTGTTACCGATGTAGGGGGCACAGAAGTCTGACGTCCATTGGCAATTGCATTCAATGGGGCTTGACCTTGTTACCCCCCTACTTCGTTAAGCAAGCATTTGAGACACTCAAAACTATTCCTTATTTTAATCCTATGAGCTCCACCAATAATATGCACCATTTTTTATCCAAATCGGAGCACCTTTAAAAGTTGACCCCTGTACAACTGAAATTGACCCTTTTTATTGATTTTTGCTGTTTTTAGCTCTGAAACTTGACCTTGTAGGTAATACAAACTATACCTTTTCTGAATCCTTATGGTTAGACAAATAAATGTGGTATACTATTCAACACGATTGGATCAAGTTAAAAATTTGACCCCTGTACAAACTTTGTCTTGGCCCCCCTCTCCTTAAGGCACCATTTGCAACACTTAGGTAGAAGAGGAGGGATTGACATTTTTTTCTTAAGAAACATGATAGAAACTTAAGTCTTTGGGTAAATAATAAGTATATCACTTATAATAGTATATAAGTATTTCATGCATATTAATTAGCTAATACGCATATTTAATTAGCGCAAATTACACAGGATTTGAAAAAATGTAGCTCCGCAATAAAATGTCACAGAAAGTTGATTGAGGTGTCAAATTAAAGCTTTTGAAAAGATCTATGCATTGGTCTACTTTGAAGAACATCCCACATATGGAGGGGTAGGGTATACCAAAATATGATTTGACACACATGAATTTTGGAACATCTGACCAAACCTAAAAAATTTCAAACTCTAGTGTATTGAAAGTTTATAACCACAATCAACAGCTCTTGGTCTAAAGATCATTTGGTGCAAATGTTTTCAGCTCTATAGGGGGTACTGTTTTGGCCTGCACATTTTTTTAAAGATCGTAAACTAGAACAAATGTAATACAATAAACTCTTTTTATCTAGAACACTTTAAGTTGCCATATTATGCAAATTATTTTCAGGTTTAAAAGCAATTTTGAAAAAAGATTTAGAAAGTACCATGAATTTTGAAAATTGAATAATCTCTATCAACTTAACCATCTTCCATTTTGAAGTCACTGGAATGTTAAAAGTACAATTTAAAATAGCTCGGTGAAGAACAATAAGAAACAAAAATTTGCGACACTACATTTCCTTTGGTTTTCTATGTTTTGAGGCAACAAGGACAATGTCAGGCAGTTACCAGAAATGACCCAGTGGATGTACTAGCTTGGATTGGTCAATTGTCTTCCCTGCAGTGATAAATTGACCTTCGTACTGGGTAGTTCCAATCATTGTAACTAGCGTAGGGCATCATCTTTAAAATGTGGACATCATCTTTGGTGCCATAAGTTACAACTGTTCGGTGGAGTCCAAAGCCATTTAAGGGTTGAGATGTTTTTTGAGATGTATATTTTTTCCTAATAAAAGAGAAAATAATTTTCTTTTGACATACATAGCATCTCTACTCTAGAGTCTGTAGAATATAATTGTCTTACCAATTTGTTACCGATGCTACAATTTGTTGTCCCAAAAAAGTCATGTCAACATGTAACAGGCTGCCAAATTTTGGCAGCCCAATTGTACCAAGGTAAGTTTCACACCTTAAATTTCATAAGTTAATTTTTTCAATCTGGAAAAAATGGTTATCCACAGATGCAGAAGAATCTCAGAATGCCTACAATATACGTTTATTGCATAATGGAATATTTAAGCCATTTTTGCAGCTGTAAAGTAGAGCAGAAGCGTCTGTGTTATGTATCTTTGCTTAAATGGCACACACAACACGTCATGACTAGATAGTCTTGATAACAGCAGCCATAAAAATTAAGACTATCTAGTCTGATCATCAGGACTAGATCTGGGGAGGACAGACTGTGCCATCTTTTGATATACTTGCAGACACTTATTTCCTAATGAAGTACCATAATTATATCCATGGTATGTCCAATATGAGGCCTGACAACCCCAATAGCCACAATTGGTGTCGGAACCGGGGCGGACAGAACGACAGGTCGTCCCAATAATTTGTTTTCCCCTAGCCCTGGCGCCCCCCTTTTTTAAGAAAAAAAAAGCCACAACTTGAATCAGAAATGATTTCGCTTTCAGAAACACCTTTAACGAAATTTGCAAGAACTCTGACTGACGCCCTCCTGGTACTCATCCACAATTTTAAGTTATGAACTAAGATGGTCTCTAGTGCCTTTGCCAGAATTTCTATATAGTAAGAACTGGCGACCCTATACTAGTCCACCATCAAATATATAATAAACTGAAGATCTCCGCCCTTATTAGAGCATATAAAAGATACTTGCCGAAGTATATGAAATATATGGCTCGGCTCTCCTTAAATGCACAACTACATTAACTGAAAGTCACTTCAACACACAAAATGCCTGCTAGTGACCCCCATACTGGTCGTCCAGTGAGGAATAACCTGAACGTCACCCTTGCAAAACAAAATGCCTGACTCTAATAGGCAATAGCACCCTGTCAATATTGATGCCGCCCCCGCCCCTGAAACGAACATTGCGGAAGAATTACTTGCAATGGCACCCTTCCATCTTCATACTTGACATCCAATTCCAAGGAATTATTGATGCCCCCCTCCTTTGAGCGCAAAAT
This sequence comes from Ophioderma brevispina, assembly GCA_023653785.1. Lineage (NCBI taxonomy): Eukaryota > Metazoa > Echinodermata > Ophiuroidea > Amphilepidida > Ophiodermatidae > Ophioderma > Ophioderma brevispina. Next base: position 91,628 of record JAMKCH010085818.1, on the reverse strand, counting down.
TAGCATTGATAAGAACGCAAAAAGCAACAGGCGCCCCCGCGCCCTGCGAAGGCTACCCCTTGTTACAACCCTTTGCCACCATCATGGAACAAAATTGCATAGGCGATATTTAACTATGGCGTAATGAAACTGATGCCCGCCCACTAAGAAGTCATTTTTTTCATAGGTCGAATTGTGGCCCTCTTTGTGGTTATCAAATGAATTATTAAACTGTTTGGTTGGGCCTCCCTTTAGAAGCAAATCTGTAGACGTCTAACAAGCAGAGGCGCCCATATTCTGGTTATGCCAATAAGAATTTAATAATTTTGGGCAGAAGTCTACTAAACGGTGGCGCATCTATTCTGGCTATGTGCAACAATGTAATAAACGAACGGGTGCTATGGCGACGTGAACAGGAAATTTACCAAAGGTCTAACAAGACAAAATTGGGCCACTGGTCATATCCAGTGAAAGACTCACTGCCGCCCCTTGAACATTGTTGAAAACAAAACTGCGAAACATTTAACGAGCAGAGATTCCCCTTAAACCTGGTACTATTCAATAAAGTAATCAACTATTTCGCCCACTAAAATGATTGCAAAGTTATACTGGGCGACAAGTTACCAACAACCTTTGACGGCACCTTATTGGTGACACAATCGGGTCTAATTGGCTTTTGGGGCTTTGCGTTGTCCAGTGGCGTCGCTCAGGGGCCAAGGGGCCTGCCCCGGGCGCCACTGCAGGGGGGCGCTGAAATGACTTGGGGGAAAATAAAATTGACACTGTCGGACGGCAGGATAGGCCTATATTTCATAGCTGAGAGCCCTTTGAAGGTACGAAACTTTTAAAAACTCGAGAGCTTCCGGGTGCTTTCGCCCCTGGACCGCACCAGGTCCTAAGTATAGATCATTTGCCTTCATAATCATGATATAACTAAGAGCTCTCCAAAGGCATTCAAACATTCTTAAGAAAACCACAGCTTGTCCGGGGGCTATACCCCGGGCCCGGTACCTCCACCAGGGTGTATGATAGTTCATGTTGCTTTCGAGATAATTAGATATCCTGAGAGCTCTCCGAAGGTCACTTAAACCTGTTAAAACCCGAGAGCTTCCTGGGCATTTTCGTCCCTGGCCCCTTCCCCGCCCCACCCAATCAGCGGCCCGTATCTATCATTTGCTTATGATATGAGATTGTGAGATGATGCTCCGATGTTCAGTTCAAACATGCTAACCCCCCAGCTCTTCCGGGTTGCCGCCCCTGAGGAGTCGCATCTGGCGGCGGTTGTGGTCTGAGAAAATTGAGAGGGTACATGTGGTCTCGGTCATCTCCGGATCAGTTGCTGGCGCCTGGGCAAACAGCTAGGGGGGGACCCGGGATAGGGTGGTGGCTGTGTGCTTGGGGGCTCGCTCTCTTGCCGTCTTTGGGACGCGCGTGGGGGGGCGGCTGGCGCGTAAGGGGCGTTTGCCTCGGGAGCGGGGACATTAGGTGCCCTGAATGGCGAGCCTCCTGGATCCGACCCACCTGTTTTTTGCTTCAGTGTGCGCCGCTACGTTCGCTGTGGTGGTTGGTGCCGGCTCTGTGGGTGAGGGGGGGGCGTGTGCGTCAGCAATGGCGCACTTGGAGCTACGGTGGTTGTTGGCCACTTCGTTTGTCTTACTTTGTAGTGTAAGAATTTGTAGGAGGAGGGGTAGTTCAACGGTGGAGAGGGTGTGCGCGTGTGTCGCAGGTATCGCATGGCGGCAATCTTCCTGTCGTCAGGGATCTCAATCATCGGAGAGGATATCGTCAACTAATCGCGGCATTGAGCGCATCATCGGAGATAGATCGTCAACGATCGCGCAGGGATCGCAGCACTGGAAGTATGGCGTCAACTAGCTCGTCAGTGAGCGCATCTCCTGGATAGATATCGGCAACTAGCGCGGCATTTATCGCAGCAGCCGGGAGAGTAGGGCGCAACGATCGTCATGTTGTCGCATCTGATAGTAGATCGGTCACGATCCGCGTCCATTTATCGCAGCTGGAGAGGATGTAGGTCGGCAACGCTCGGAGTGTGCTCATCATCCTGGATATTATACGTCAACTCTCTCGGCATTTATCTCATCAATCTTGAAATTATGTCGGCAACTATCTCGTCATTTACTCAGCATCTTGATATGATGTCGTGGCAACTATCCGTCATTTAGCTCAGCAGCTTGAGATTATTCGGGCAACGATCCTCGTCATTTATCTCCGCATCTTGATAGTATTGTCCGTCAACTATCGTCCAGTGTTTTTTCTCATCTTGAGATATATCGTCACTATCTCTCGTCATTTCTCTCATCTTGATACATATGTCGTCAACTTCGTCGTTTTCTCATCATCTTGATATTATATCGTCAACTATCTCGTCATTTATCTCATCATCTTGAAATTATGTCGTCACATCTCGTCATTTATCTCATCCTCTTGATATTATGTCGTCAACTATCTCGTCATTTATCTCATCATCTTGATAATTATGTCGGCAACTATCTCGTCATTTATCTCATCGTCTTTGATATTATGTCGTCACTACCATCGCCAATTTATCTCTCATCATCTTGAATATTGTCGTCAACTATCTCGTTCTTTATCTCATCATCATTGCAATTATGTCGTCAACTATCTCGTCATTTTTCATCCGTCTTGATATTATGTCGTCAACTATCTCGCCATTTATCTCATCATCTGGAATATTATGTCTTCAACTATCTCGCCATTTATCTCATCATCTTGATATTATCTCGTCAACTATCTCGTCATCTTGATCTCATCACTTGATATATGGTCGTCCGACCGTTACCTGTCATTTATCATCTCGTCTTCTTAAACTTTTAGTCCATCACGTCGGTTCATCTCATCATCTTTTTTTTGAAATTATATAATTGTCACTATCATCATCATTTCGACCATCATCATCATGAAATTTATTGACATTTATCTCGTCGTTTATCTTGTCTTCTTAACTTACTTGTCATATCACGTCGGTTATCTTCTCATCTTGAAATTATATCGTCAACTATCTGTCATTTTTCTCATCATCATGACATTATGTTATCATTTATCCTCAAAAAAAATCAATTTTTTCCGTCATGTCGTCATCTCTTCCTGGCCCTTCAGGGGCTTCTTATTGCCTGAGAAAAAGTGGTTTTGAAAAATGGAATATTGCAAGGGAGAGGTACACCCACCCCTCCCATATCCACTCCACCCCATATCCAACTCCACCCCCCAACTCTTTCTATTACATTAATTCAAATACAACCTAAACCATCAACTATGTTTCCTCCTCTTTTTAAGCCCATTAATCATATTTGCTATAAGCAAATGAAGTGAACCACTTATATACATATTTTCAATATCCCCCGCCCCTTATCCCTCCGCACCCACCCCCCCCCCCCCCCCCCCATCCTCGTAGTCGCTTTAAACCCTAACGTCCCTTGACTGCATTGCACCTTTGTAGGGGGAAATTGGGCCGGGCCCTAGATCTAATAAAAAAATAACGCTACCCCTCTTTTTTTGCGCCATCGTCAGATTTTCCTCAAGGGAAATTAGGGATTGAACTCTCCATGCTCAAATGACTTATGGTTTTTGTTAAAATAAAACGTTAACCCCTCTATATTTAAATTTTTAAGACCGTTGATACTTAATACTATAATTAATAATAAAGTAACCCTTTTGCCTATGTTCAAATTTGTTTCCATCAAATGTCCACGAGAAAAAGCGTTTTGGAAAATGAACATTTCAAGGATTCGCACGATTGGCGCAGAAAATTGTCACCCTCCCATATCTACCCCTGCCGCTTCATATCTAAACACTCTTCAATAGTTTGTTCAAATAAAGCCGTATAATTACCTTTAATAAATTTTACTTTTTAAAGACCGTTGATAATTATATCACTTAATTATTTGAAAGTGTAAAAACCCCCGGAAATGTGAATGGGAAAATGAACATTTCAAGGATTCCTCGCTTCGCTCTCAGATCCACCCTTGCCGCTTTATAAGAACCCTCTCCAAGACATGACTATGGTGTTCAGAATAACCTTCCCATACTAAATTGTACTTTAAGACCGTTGTTCTAAATGATTATATTCATTATGAAGTGAAGCTTTGCTAATTGCAAAGTTTTCCATCAAAAATTTTCACGAGAAAAATGGTTTGGAAAATGAACATTGCAGGTTCCGCGCTTCGCGCGAAAGGGGGCCACCTCTCCAACATCCAACCCCTGCCGCTCATATGAACTCTACAAAGTCAATTGACTTATTGTTCGTTCAAATAACCATACCCATTAACTCATTTTACTTTGTTAAGACGTGTCATTATTAAACTATTTATGATAAAGCGATCCCTTTGCTGATTTCAAATTTGTCCATCATTTTTTCACGTGAAACTGGCTTTGTAAAATAAAACATTGCAAGGGTTACGCGCTTCTCGCGGAAGGGGTGCACAACTCCCCAACCACCCCACCCCACCCCTTAAACATTAAAAACCTTAACATTTTGTAAAATCTTTGTGTTAGCGCCTTACTTTTTTCTAGACAAATCAAGTTGCAGTCCTGTGAACTGCGATGTTTAAAAACTGTTCAAAATGCTTTAACGTCTAACGTAATGCGACTAAATAATACCTAAAAATAATTTTCTTATTAAAATATAGAATTTTCGCCCCGAAGGAGGAAATAGGTAGGCGCCCACCACAGCGGTACGTCCCAAAGTAAAAACGCTTCCGGCGACGCCGATGACAGATGTGTGAAAGAATTTAATTCATTCTGCTCGTCCAAAAAAGTGTTTAAGTCCTAGATACAACCATCACCATCCCAGAATTTCAAGGATGGTGATCTATTAAGACAACGAAAACAGTGAAGAAAGTACGAAGAATGTAATAAATAATAATACAACCACACTTACACTGATTGTATTTCACCAGTAGTTTCCCTGGCTGAGTGGCATCGGGCCACCAGGCCTCTCCATTTACGGTGTTCATTGTACCATCTGGATAAGTCACGGTATTGGCCATGTCAATATAATTTTGCTTTGTAGTGGACATCGTATATACTGCCTGGGTACAACGGGCCGCATCGGGCTGGAAAAGTGTTGGATAATGGGCTATCTCGTACCAGGTACCCACGTATTTGTCGACAGCTAAATCATTTTTGACGGTAACCGCGGGGCACCCACCCAGTCCAGTAGAATCCTGTGTTACGGCTGTGAAAGACAGTAAGAGGAGAATTTCTCTGCCAAATACTTCCATTTTCTTAAGGTTCTATCAAATTTGCTTGCGTAATTTGGCGTTTACCGATAGACAAGGAAGAGCTCGGATGTGTCTTACGTGAGAGTTTGTAATCGAGTGAACACTTCTCAAATAATGATGGCTTTTTGAAGAAGTTCAAGGATCAGTTTAAAGCCAATGCCACAACAATGATATTTGTTTTGCAAGAGACATGAGATTTTTGGTTATTGTATTCCAATGATAACTATTATTTGTCCAGTACACGTGCAGACACTGTCTAATTTGTAGGAAAGGTAAAATATATATAAAATATTATCATTTGTTGTTTGTATGTCAATATTGAAATGAGGGGTCATCACACTCGGGTGCATTCACTTATTGTTTTGAAATTGGGATACACATCGGGTTATTTTGGTTGTTATCGCAAACGCTTTCAGTTTAATAGTGGTTTCTTAAAAAACAAGATTTTTTTCATATGCGTGACTAATAATAAAAACGAACCTATATTGAAGGATAAAGCCAAACTATATTTTTGTGATGTATCGAGTGTCCTAAAAAGTTGTAAAATTTCCCCAAAACTACTTAACATACGCGTTTGATCTCCATGGAACATATCAATTATTCCGATTAAAGCCACAGATATAACGGATTATGTAAGGGGCATCCCTTTTCACCAATTCTATTGAAAACAGATTGTAAACAATTATGCTTTAATAGCACAAATCAAAACGTTGCGTTATCTCAACGTTTGCAAAGGTAGTGTGCATGATCTATACACCCTTTCCGTATAAAAAAATATAAAAAAGTATAAGATCCACAGTGCACATCGATAACCGCCGTAGCAAAATGCTTAACCAATTAGTCGCGCATGCGTCAATCTTGCAGCGAGACTGATGGTGTTAGTCTTTGGTAACAACAAGCCTTGCTTTACGGAATGAAACACATCAAGCGTAACAGAGTGTTGGAGACTAGACACTCCAACTTTCATATATACCCCTAACGTCCCTTAACTGCATTTAAATGCACTTTGACCAAAAAAATCATGGAGCGGACCCTGCCTTGTTTTAGGGGGAAATTGTCCCTAGATCTATAACAAGAAAAATAACACCAGCTCCCTTTTTGTGGCGATCTGAGCGGACCCTTGCCCTGTGTTTAGGGAAAATTGCCCCTACATCTAACAAGAAAAATAACGCTACCTCTCTTTTATGCGGTGATTATCAGGTTGGTAGTCATTCTCTCTCTCTCTCTCTCTCTCAAAACTTTCAGTAACACCACGAGTGACAAGTGTTTCTTCATTAGACAAGAAATCAATTGCACCACGAAAAACGTCATCTATCTGATCCAAGGCACAAAATGCAATATATGGGTGAAAACGGGAAATGACATTAGAGAACGTATGCCGCATACCCATCAGACTCACAATTAAGGCATTTAAGAGTCATCCCAGAAAAACCCATAGCCCGCCACTTCTCACTCCTGACCACTCAGTCAATGACATAGATCTCACAGTCATTGATATGAATGTCTCGGCAATCAGAGAAAATTCCGGCGTCAATACCGTTGAAAAGTTTGGATTAATACCCTTAACACAATCCAACCCCAAGGTTTGAACCTCTTTCTTGATTTAAACTCTCCTCCACCCATTCTATAACTTACAGAATTTTCACAGGTGGTCTTTAATGGAAAATTGCGCGCTCTCTTCCCTCTCATTGACGACATGGGTAACGCTCGCGTTTTACGCACGCGCCTAGCTCGCGTCATGCAGTACGTACGCATTTCTTATTTTGTTTTTAATCAGTTCTGTGTGTAATTATGCAAGCAAATAAAGCACTTGATGAAGGACAGCACAGGTCGAAAATTGGCTAAGGCCAACAACCGTTTTTGCCCGTGTTGTGCTACTTTCTTTATGAACACTTAGTTTCCGTCACGGGATTGCATCTCAAGAGATCCGGCAAAGATGTCGTATAATATCTGTGTGTATATACACCTGGCACAAACAGTATATCGGCATGTTTCGATCAGTATGTGCCAAAGTCAGACCATTTGAAAGTTTTCGAAATATACATTTTGTTGCCTATGTCTTGCTCTTTCATTTAATACTTCGCTGCTAAAAAAGCGTGCAAAAAATGGCTGCGATGGAGTGCCGAAAGACGCCAAACCCCCCAAACCAAACGTTGCAGTTTTTGGATCTTTCAATGGTCACTGTGATGGTACAATGCAATAATACGTGGTAATTGATATAGTACACAAGGGTGTCCGACTGAATGAGCGAGAAAGCCTAATTGCAATATGCATTGTGGTCCGCGTGTTCGTGGACCGTACCATGCAATGCCCATTGAAAATCCAAAAACTGCAATTTTGGTTTTGGGGGTTTGCGTCTTTCGGGCGTTCTATTCAGCCATTTCTGCACGTTTTTTACAGCCAGTATTAAATGAAAGAGCAAGCCCTAGACAATTGAAATGAAATGTATATTTCGAAACTTTCAAAAAGGTAGGATTTGGGAAAATACTGATCGAAAAACATGCCGGATACTTTTTGTGCCAGGTATATATATATATATATATATATACATATAATATATATAGATATATAATAGATATATCATATATTATCTATATATATATAATATATATTCTATATAGATATATATAGATATATATATATATATATAAACTGTGTTTTTCTATTCACTGAAAAGAAACGAGTCTTGGTGGGGCCCAGGCACTGATGAAGAGCCATCATTCTTGGATGTTCTACTGAATATCATTTGTTATGTTCAATGATTATATCCGACATAGCGTTAAACGTTGGCCTTTGGCCTTTTTTACGGCATGCGACTACACACGACTTTGGTCAACTGATATGTAACTTTACAATACATGCCGATGTAGTCCTTATTTAGCTATGATGATTATTTTAACGCCGCGCCCGCCCCTGTTACGTTGTAACAGTAGAGCACTCTATGACTGTCTTTCCGTATAGGACAAACTCTGGAATGCGTTGGAATGCTGCTTCGTTAAACCATTAGAATTCGTTGGTAAACTATGTTCTAATGGTCTGTTTAGTGCATCCACCCATCTCCATCATTCGCCCCTGATGATCCATGTGAGGGGATAACTCTGAGTAGCGACAGCTAGTCCAGAATGTCTATCATTTGACAAATTTTTATACGCTCTTCCACTATGGAATTGAGCACTCTACTCAAAAGGTAGTCAGTCTGCAATTTTGTAGCTATTCTGATATTATATATAATATATATATATATATAGGCCTCACATTTGGTACGTGTCGTGTTTAAGGTAGAATATATAGGCGTAAGAACTGCGTAACACGATACACGGACGTTGCAGTTTACCAATAAAGTTAGGTATCTGCTAGCGTTCGGTGTGGTTGTAGGGTTTAATATACTTCATCAGGCATCTGTACAAAAATATATATTACAATATGTACGATAACAATTCCAGGTTATGGTTATTATTCCTCCTCTCGATTCTTGTTTTTTGCCTACCCCTACTTCGTGAACCTGTCAGTGTACGCCAATCTGTGCACGTTTTTCCATCTATTATACTTTGATCGATGCTATTTGTCCTGTCCATTTTTTATTTTTGATATGTTTAATGATATTTTGAACTTTGGTCTGCCTCTCCTTATCCATCTGTACGTCTTCCTATCTCATTTGGTGAGACCTAGCATTACATCTCAATTAATTCGTGGTGTTTTGGAGTTCATGTATTGTGTACAACGAGGACTGGAGGTCCAAAAAATAAAAGTGCTTCAACCATGTGTTTTTGCTTTATTATAACGATTGATTGTAGACATATTCCTCTAACCGAATCGAAAGTGCCATTAAAAATGTGCATGAGAGTAAATTCAGGAAGATGTAATTTGTAATAGTAAATGCGATGCCCAAACCCTGGTTACCTACGAATATCACTACGACGCTTTCTAATTGGAGTAGTATAAATAAATCTAAAACTTTTTCATATCATAAATAAAGTGCCCATCTTCAGTTAAAGAGTATCATGCCATTGAGATTACAGCATGACAGGCCAACAAACAAACACGACAGGCGAAAACAAAATAAAACTGTGTTGAACAGGATTATAATCTAGTGCTCGATGTGCAAGCAAAACATTATCAGTAGGCTAATGAAGCTGCATGCTGGTGTGACAGGTTTGGTTTATACCCGCGCGCCACTGGCCACGTGACGGGGACACACGTATCCGTGTATGGAGGCGAGCGGATGACACCAGACTATGTGGGCTTGGTGAGGACAGAACCCACCAGTTGAAAGTAGGAGTCGGAATGAAGAACAATAGCTTGAAACTTGCTTCAACTTTGGGACTGGTTTTACTATTAATATGGCTCCCAACTTCATCACCTACTGTTATATTACTTTCAAAATTTTGATTAAAATATTATTCTCTAATTTTATGAGAAAGATTTCTCACGGGAAAAGTATTTTTGTTTACTATAAAAGAGAGAAGAAAAGGGGATTCCCTAGAGTTGTTTATTGCTAAGTGCACTGTTTAGATTGACAATAGGGGAAGGGGGAATTCCCCAAGATGTTAAATTAGTATAACTGAGTCAGCTTGTTTATGCCTTTAAAAAGAATCAAAACATTGCAAGCAGCTGGGAATTCCCCATAGAGTATATATAGAATGATGTTTGTATTCGGGTGATGAATTCCGATGGGTCAGCTAGTGTAAGGGTTATGTTTATGCATAAGAATGACGTAATGATTATTGATTAGAATAGAAAGGGGAATCTATCTGTGAGTAGTTAAATACTATCACTGGAAGGAATCTCAGCCAGCATCCATACTAACAAGTAGCTAGACGATAGCTAGTTTTACTCGGAATTAAGGAGCAGACATCCAAGTATCTAGGGCCAGGATATATAATTCCATGTGAGCAGAGTTGCTGTAATTATTCTCTGTCGTCTTTGAAGACCAAAAGTGCTGGGAATCAAAATAGGATTCCAAATTGTGGACAGATGAGCAATCGTGTGATTATCTGGACTTGATATACGTGGATTGGATTTATTATCGTTCGAGGGACTTAATTTAACATGTCGTTTGAACTGCTGGACAAGATTACCTTCACGAACTGAGAAGATTCCCTTGGAATATAATACCCGGAGGAGTTTTGTATGAAATTGTGCGCTGTCATTTTTGAAAGTCTTCGCTGTGAGGACATTACGTTGAACTGCAACGCTCTTGGGACATAGGGGACATTCTTGAGGACAATAAAAGTATCAGTTATATAAATGTGTTTTGTAATTGTGTGATTTGATTTATGTATTTTTGTTTTGGACTATCAAATCTTGAACCAAATGCAAGTAAAGTACGATAGTTGATTAAGAACTGTTGATGGTGAGTATATAATTTAGAGCATTTCGTGCACAAGGCTCATTTATTTGTGTTTGAAAGGTATTCTGAACCTTTAGACGTCTACGAGACGTAATAACCTAACACACGCAGTAAGTCAGGGTTGTATTAACTCTCCTCGGTGTCCGGAAAGAAAATTATGCGCAAAAACAAAAGTTACAGACAAGTGTGAAGGACACTTAAATATCGCCTTAACTACACCCTAATTACAAAAGTTTAAACAACCTATGTGCAGGCTAGCAATGTGGAAAAATTCCTAAGTTTTATGGTCAAAATGAAAATTGCCAAGAGCGCCCGCGCTACCCGCTGGGGAGCATTTCGTGATGAGCATAGGTTTAGCATTATCATGCATCACTACAATTAAAATGAGATACATTGTATATACAATTATAGTTAAAACTAAGGACTATAATGGAAACACTTGACCCCCGCCTATAAACTTACCCTTCGTGCACTGGTATCCCAGTACACGGCGCTATTTGTGGACACCACTACTATCAGTGTCCTGTTATATAACGCTGCTATATATATGTCACGACCACCCTCAATGCCCCGGTGTACAATTCTGCTATCCCTGGGCACGACCACACTCAATGCCCGGTGTATGGCGCTGCTATCTCTAGGCACGACCACCCTCAATGCCTGGCATGTGACGCTGCTAACTCTAGGCACGACCACCTTCAATGCCTGGCATGTGACGCTGCTAACTCTGGGCACGACCACCTTCAATGCCCGGTGAGTGACGCTAGCTCTAGGCACGACCACCTTCAATGCCTCGGTGTATGGCGCTGCTATCTCTGGCACGACCATCCTCAATGCCCGGCGAGTGACGCTATCTCTATAGGCACGACCACCTTCAATGCCTCGGTGTATGGCGCTGCTATCTCTGGCACGACCATCCTCAATGCCCGGCGTGTGACGCTGCTAACTCTAGGCACGACCACCCTCAATGCCTGGTGTGTGACGCTGCTAACTCTGGGCACGACCACCTTCAATGCCCGGTGAGTGACGCTAGCTCTAGGCACGACCATCCTCAATGCCTCGGTGTATGACGCTGCTGTGTAACTATACTTGCGATGATAAGTGGGTCAGTGTTTCCATGACTTCACATAAAGGCGAACATTTAATATATTAAAAATGGGAGTTGGTGTGTGAAATCACTCTTCCCTACAATACATACCAGTTCGAACATCTGCACGCACCATTCCATATTACTACGAAGGAGTGATTGACCGCAACACTCTCTATAGCTCAATCAACCTACATGTGTGTACACTACCGAACCTCCTAATCTCTACATAATGGACTAATACTAATAAGTTGTCTAAGGGTGTGCATGTGTGATGAGTGTGTATAGGGGTGTGCATGTAAGAGTGGTGTAAGTGCACGTGTGGGTGTATGAGGGTGTGTATGTGTGGGTGTGTGAACGTATGAGGGTGTGTATGTATGGGTGTGTGAATGTATGAGGGTATGTCTGGGTGTGGCGAAGTATGAGGGGTGTATGTGTGGGTGTGTGGATGTATGCGGGTGTGTATGTGTGTGTGTGAAGTATGAGGGTTGTGTATGTGTGGATGTATGAGGGTGTGTATGTGTGAGTGTGTGTGGGTGTGTGGATGTATAAGGGTGTGTATGTGTGGGTGTGTGAAGTATGAGGGTGTGTATATGTGGGTGTGTGGATGTATTAGGGTGTGTATGTGTGGGTGTGTGGATGTATGAGGGTGTGTATGTGTGGGTGTGTGTGTGGATGTATGAGGGTGTGTATGTATGGGTGTGTGGATGTATGAGGGTGTGTATGTGTGAGTGTGTGTGGGTGTGTGGATGTATGCGGGTGTGTATGTGTGGGTGTGTGGATGTATGAGGGTATGTGTGGGTGTGTGGATGTATAAGGGTGTGTATGTGTGGGTGTGTGAAGTATGAGGGTGTGTATGTGGGGGTGTGGATGTTATGAGGGTGTGTATGTGTGAGTGTGTGTGGGTGTGTGGATGTATGCGGGTGTGTATGTGTGGGTGTGTGGATGTATGAGGGTGTGTATGTATGGGTGTGTGGATGTATGCGGGTGTGTATGTGTGGGAGTGTGAAAGTAGGAGGGTGTGTATGTATGGGTGTGTGAAGTATGAGAGTGTGTATGTATGGGTGTGTGGATGTATGAGGGTGTGTATGTATGGGTGTGTGAAGTATGAGGGTGTGTATGTGTGGGTACACATAATGTAACAAAGTTACCTAAAACTAACTACAGAGTGTCGGCGGCCGATCCGAACGATGAACTATACTGCGATCCGCGCATGCGACCCCTGACTTTGATAGACTAAAATAAGTATATAAATATTCCAATGGCTTTGATATGATACAAGAAGAATGCACGAGCTAGAAAAAATATTGTACGAGTCGAAGACGAGTACAATATTTTTCTAGCGAGTGCAATATATTCTTGTATCATATGAAAACAAGTCATTCAATAATTATTATTATTATAACAGGCTGATTTGATAAGGAAAAGAGAAATTACATATCGGCACCGATGAGAAGTCCAGTTTTTCATCCAACTTCCTTTGTATTCCAATTCAAAAATTCAAAAGTTTAACAGGTTTCAAAGTTCAACAAGTTCCAACACAAAGCTTCAAGGTTCAAAATATCAACAGTTTCCAACACGTTTTTTAAATTGAAGAAATCATTCCAATAATCCAATAACTCGGCTATTTACAATTCTTGTATGAAAGTTAATTGTAGTAATTTATGGTGACGTTGCAGTTGTGCAACACAAATGGCTGATATTGGTGCTGCACAGGCTGAACCGTCGTGGTGCGACGTGTGGTGGTACTACTACTACTGCTGCTCAATATCACAGGAGCTGCGTCAGATGGTGCATCAGAAGCACCGCTGCCTAGGCTTCCTGTTTGTTCTGAGTGAATTACTTCCTCAATGAAGGCGAGCTGTGAACTAGACAGTTCCATATCATGATCTGGGATCTCAGCATCATCACCAGTGGCAGTGTCTGGTTCTGGAGGCCTACTAACTGTTGCTGGCGCTGTTGGTTGCTCTATAGCATTACCTGTAGGCCTAGCCCTAGACCTATGTCCCAATGACCGCGAAAGTGCATCGGACATGTCTTGCTTTCTGCTATCATTTAACCATCCAACATAACTTGCTAGGCTACCTTCATTTGAATGTCCGGAGACCTGACATATATCTCGGGTAGTAAAGCCCTCTGTAGCGGGACGGCGGCCCTGTAAGCGCCCGGAGGACTCGCGGGTAAGTTGCAGGGGACAGAACCCTGCGTTCCTTCTGAATGACGCACGTGACTCGGTAAATCAGTTTTTAGTATTTTATTACAACCAGCCTTCGCCTCGTCGTCAGATTACATTACAACGTCAAGTACCTGCAGTGATGAAGGCACGGAAAAGATTTGCGCGGGTCAGGGAAGACTCATGTCGCGCAAGGGCCGCGCGCGCTGTGATTGGGCAACTACCGTCACCTGACTTATGAATATTCATAGAGTTGCACGAGAGAATATCCATTCATAAATTTAATTATAGTATACTCAACAGCATAATAATATATAAAAAATGATGCTGACAATATTTGGTGAAACATTGCTTGGTAATTCCAATACCGGTACACCTCGTTATCAAGGGTACGGATGCATGTAGCACGAATACAATGATGTGGATACAGCATTGACGGCCCTGCTTTTTTGACAACACACTCATAAAGTTACCAAGAGTCACTTGGCCGACTGGGCAATTCTTGTACCAAGGATATTCGCTTTTTAGGGGCAGTTGGTTTTGGAGTTTGAAAGAACGCTTCACACTCGGGGTGAAGTTTTGACACATACTTTCTGAAAGATGCCACCGGGCAACCATACAGTATGGTGCATTACATCTCGCGGCATCTGCTCGAGACCCTGTTGTCTCTCTGGTTCTTGGTAACTACATTCTACCCGCTTGAGCAAAAAATTCCCTTCCATTAGAGTTTACATCTACAACAAAGTGATCCCTCTTCAACTCACGCAAATTCAGTCTTGCCTCGACGGCATATATACAACATTAACTTAACAAACTTTGTGTTGTGTCCAACTGGCGAGTCTGTTCAAACAACCCAGGAACGATAGTGTTTAAATGTCGTTTCATCGATTGATTGGGGTGTCTGTACCATCGCCTTCCCGATTTTTTTTTTCAGATTCCACCAGGCCCGCTTTAAGCAACATGTGCGCTGTGTGAACTCGGTATCATTGATGATGTCAATTAATCTGGGCCATTCATTTTCAAATGACGATTGAATGTTTGTGTCGCCATTGTTTGTGTTTCTAAGTATTAACCTATTTTATTGTGTTTTTTGATGACTGTTGTTTTTTATTATGTTGTTGCCGTAGTTTGTCTAGAATCGTGGCATGGGTGTTGTCCTTTATGATGTGTTTTTGATCTTGAGTGTCTGGCTTTGGGTGTTTGATATTTCTATAGGAATCTGTAACAATAATATTTTATCCTCTGTGTATGGATTAGTTCTAAGCGTGGATAATAAGTGATCTTTATGTATTTTTATATAATTCAATTGGCAATGTAATTTGTTGTTATAAACAGGGCCCTTATGGATTAGCAGTTTTAAATGATTAGGCTACCCTGCTCTAAAATGGAATGGCTAATAATAAAATAAATAAATAAAAAATTAATATCCAGTACGAATGCCATTCATAGACGCGGTTTTGTATAGTAATCGCCGTCTGCTTTTCGAAGCTCCGCATAGAATTTTTCCAACACTTGGAAGAGCGATCTGCTCAAGAGACTTCAAAACATTCGGGCTGCTTCTTTTCCCGGAGGTAGGCTCAGAATATTCACTGCTTTTTTCGTTGCCTTGATAGGGTTTTCAGAATCTTTATTTTTCAAAAAGCTCTTAAATTCTTCATCGTGAGACTGCAAATCTCGCGGGCATGGATGAAGACCATTATGTTTATCAAAAGTGGTGCTATGAGGTGAAAATGATCGGTGACCGCCGCAGCGGTGGGTTTTTATAGGCGCGAGGTAGACTCGGTATCAGCGACCTTCGATAGCGATAGGCAATCACTGGATTATGATAATTGATCGCTAAAAATGACGATGCACTACAAATAAAAAAATATGTATGGCATCCGGGACTTTTGATAAAATGTACAATACAAGTTTCTTTGCCACTACTCGGAAGCCGGATCTACAATAATAATAAATACTATTCCCAGTAATAAAATCCATAATACCAAGCTAATGTAATAATTCCTAAAAAAATAATCATTACAATTTTGCGCCTATGCTTATCTGGAAAACATGACCAAAAGATCTTTGAACTCATGGAACTAACAGTATTCAAAACAAATATCACTTTAGGGTAGCCAGAATAAATTTAGTCCTCTCGATTTTCTAATTATTAATTCAATGAATCTCAGCTCTTGTACTTTCAAAGCTTTCACTAGACACTATGCATTAAAATTGTGAACAATGAATAAACCAGCATCACTTCTCAACATCAAATCCAAATTGATTACCAAAATATTTTCTATCTCATAAAATCACAATCATTTACACGAATTTGATCAAACAACCGTTTACTCAACAGCTTTACCCTTGTTTCAGACAAATTTTCTGTTATGATGATAATCTTGGCAACTCAAAGTCTGATATGTTTGATAGATTATGGATTCGTGTAAATAGTAAGACTGTTCTCGTCAATATTGCTGTTGCCTATTTTCCAGTCGAGGGTACTGACCCAGATCTTACTGATGAGCTCTACAACCAATTACTCTCTGAAATTATTCAAATCGAAAACGATAATCGTGAGAGTGACCCAATATTCTGATCATGGGGGACTTTAATGCGAGGATCGGCAGTAAAATTTACGGCGGTGACCCGGTTTTAAATACCAATGGGAATCGTTTACTTAATTTCTGTGATGATACCCGTTTGAATATTGTTAATTGCTCTCGTAAATGCCACGGTAAGATTACATAGTTTAGACACCCACCCACATTCAAGTTGTATTGACTATTTTCTATGTTCTGATGTTACTGACAAGTACATTGATAAAATGGTGTTGATGAGGAAAGGAATTTCCATCTTGGTATGATCAAAATGTCCTCTATTTATCACACATCTCACATTTGGGTTCTGTTGGTAAATCTCATGTGAATTCGAAAAGCAGCCAGAAATTTGGGAATGTTATTTCATATAATCAAGACTGGTCAGCCTACCAAAATTCAATCAACGCAGGTTTTAGTAATTGGGATGTTCACAATTTCAGTGATGTTAATTCTCTTGGGAAAGCTGGAAATCGATTCTTCTTGCTTCTGCTCACAATACAATTGGTTGTAACAAACGCGTAATACTTGTAAGCATTGGTGGGACAGATCGATTGATTGAAGCCATTCATGAAAGAAAACGTGCGTGTAAGGAACACCGCAGGTGGTCAAAACACGATAGTGATAACAAAGAAAGAGGGGACGCTCTCTGGGAAGATTATAAACTTAAAGGAAATATGTCAAGATTTTTGTCAAGCTCAGTTTGACTTACATTCATAAAATATATGTACATACATCACGAATTCCCGAAAAATAATACAATTGATGTAAAATTAACAAAATAGAGGCATTTTAATTTTTGCTGTAGACATACGAAGAAAACGGGCGGATTTTTCGCCATGCTTCATTGATCAAAAGCGGCCAATTTTGCTCTCCTCGTTGACGTCAAGTGATGACCAATGCTGGTGAAATTAGATTTTTGTGTGTGCAATGAAAAGTTACACTATGCCAACACTAATTTTGGAAGTTATGAATCTTCCGAATGGGTTATAAGCATGAGCTATAGTAGATTCAACTCACAGTCACCAAGAAAGTTTGGACAGCGTCGATTACTGGGGCGAGGAGACAGAAAAAGAAAATATTGGGGCCGATTCACCTGTTTCATGAACAAACTAGATAATCTGGCTTTCATGTTGACATTTTTAGAAAGAGAGTGCAAAGACTTTTGTGTTCGATCAAAGTCAGTGACATTAAATTGAATACCACTGGAAGCAATACGATTAGTCAAGAATCCTTTTGAGAGATATGAGCTCTAAATGCGCTTACGTTGATTGAATGCTTTCATTCTAAAGAATAGGATTGATTTTTCTCTGCTATCGGACTACATGTTTCAATAGGTTTAACGTGGAATTTTAATTTCCACCCACTGCACATGCCCCCTCATTCAATGCTGTACCTTCGCTATAATACTAGAGTCACTATGTGGTTTGAATCTACTATAATGGTGTTGACGAAATATTTTAGGATTTGCGAACGCTGGAGAAGGTGCAATTTGTTTCTATTAATATTCACCAAGTTCTCAATTACAGGAAAGAAAACATCGTGTTGACTCGAATTGTTATTTTTTGTCATTGCTGGCACTGTAATATTGATGGATTAATGAAAGTAATAATAATATTGAATAGTTTACAGAATGACATTTTTGTTTCTTTCGTTGTGTTTTAATTATTATTGATATAAACCAACATCGATCGACATTCAACTCGAAGAGGAAAGTGGCAACACTGCGATAGATGGTCTCACTTTGAGGTCACCATTTGCCTGCGATGTGGATTTGTCGTAATCGTTTTCGATAGCTTATTGGGCGGAAAATTAAAAGGGCACAATACGCAACAAATGTGGACCATTTTTCAACTTATTTTGATATGTAATCTACGTTCTTAAGCTTTCCATCTACCAAATTCTCCAAATATTCAGAATCGTGACATTTCCTTAATAGAAGCGTTTCCAGCAACTCATTCAGCAAAAGATATCAATGAGGTTTGATAGAGTGTTGAATCGCTGAATCGGCGGGCTTTCTTGTAGGGACTTTTGGAAAGATTAAGAGGCAATAAACACGTATATCCCTCAATTCACTTAAGATAAACCGAATTCGGAAGAAATAACTACCGACAAAAAGTTTTTATGCAGTGTCCTATTATGAGTTACTGTAATACTTTAGGGACGATGAAAGGAATTAAGTGATTGTAACGGAACGACCGCATCCAAATACAAGTTCGGTAACATCAGAACTGGTTTGTTTACTGACGAACACTAACACAGCCGCCTAATCCCTTATAACATGCATTTTTGTCTTGATGATTTTAAGGATGCTGTTTCTAGACAAAAAATAACAAGTCCCCTGAATTGCGCAATCACAAACGAGCTTCTTTAAAAATGGCGGCAATGCCCTACTTAGTTCCTTGACGGACTGTTTTATAAACGCTATCTCTCGGTAAAACACCTGCCGATTGGAACAAAGGTGTTCGTGTCCCCATTTTAAAAAAACACAAAAAGATTTTAAAATTACCGGGGCAATACTTTAACTTGCTTGTGTTTCTAAGATTTTTAATCTATGTTTGTGACCATATCTCATCTTTCTGAAAGCAATCATATCCTTGCAGAGATTCAGGGAGGTTTTCGAAAAGATCATAGGTGCGAAGACCATATATTCACTCTTAAAATTATTGCAGCCGTTTGTTCAGCTGAAAATAAGCCTATTTACTTAGCCTTCTTGGATTTACGATAAGGCATTTGACAACTGGTCTGGAGAGATGGTCTTCTTTCACACATTTGCTTGAATGTTGGTAATCGTGGCCAAAGTTGGATATTCTGGATAAAACTTGTATAATAATGTTTCAACATGTAGTGTAAAATGGGGAATATTGTTTACTGACTTTTTGATGTGGAGGAAAGTGTGAAACAAGGCTTGTGTTTTACACCCAATTTGTTTGCATCTATATAATGAATGAACTGGTACAGGCCCATAATGTCGGTACCCGACATCATTGAATGTTTTAAATTAGCTATTCTTTTCTGGGCTTACGATGTTGTCTTAATTGCTGATACCGATAAGATTTACAATCTATGCTTGATAATGCGGTGAATTTTCACGCAAATGGAAATAATTTTAACACTTCAGTAAATCAAATGTTCTTGTCATTGGTAAAAATCTTAACAATAAACAAATTTGGAACTTGGCGACAGTCACATAACCGAAGTTGATACCTATCAATACTTGGGTTTTTGCATCTCCAGAAACTTTTACGACCATGCTCAGTAAATGTTTATTAAGGAAGGTTAATAGCCTCCTATGATACATAAAGTCTATCATTAATAACCACGATGACTTACAGAGTTTTTACTGGTAGATGCGGCTTTGGTAAGACTTTATTAAAGTGCTTCCATCAATTAACTATGTCGTGTTCGGTCCCTCCACTTACATCGCAAGGACCTAAAAAGTTGGAAAACCTTCAACTTCAAATGGCCAGGTATATTTTAAAAGCATCAAAATACACCAGCAGTTTTGTCCTTACGGTGATTTGGTTTGGGATAGCATTGACAATATTCACGTCTAACAACACAAAGTACTTTGCAAGGCGGTCAAAAAAAAAAAACTTGAGTCTCATCGATGGCCTAAGCTCCTTTTTAATGCATTTATTTATCACGATCGGCCGCCATAACTCAAGGTGGAAGTGGCTTAATGATGTTAAAAGTATTCTTGTCGGTTGTGGTCTTGACCATGTGTTTTCACTCCACTTGCTCCGTCCATCCAATCCATTATTATTTTATTATTTTTTAAATAGTGAACATTTCCAATTCTAGCCGGATCATCAATGGATGGGCTGCAACTCTAGAGGAAGTTAATTCCACGAGCTTGATGGTATGGAAAGGAGTACTGGAAGGCTAATACCCTGGGGCGCGGTTGTACATACACTGTTTGTGGCCTCTTAAAGAGTCAATATTGTACTTGTTCTGATGGCAGTCACTGGCAGGAATATGCCCAATAAGTAAAACCCCTTTTTGGGTAAAACATCATCACCTGTGATTTCATCCTGCTTTGCTGCAGATAATTGTCATGAGTATTCAAAGCAGCCACCTTGCCCTACTGGTAGTAGTAGTGCTAGTGGTCACTGGTGCAAATCTTGGTGCACGTCTCTGAACAGCCTCAATGATCTCAATATCCCTTTGCGTATGAGATGCCCAATCAGATGTAGAATACTCAAGAAGTGGACGTCCGAAAGTTTCCTACACTTGGTCGATGTCATGGGGGCATTTGGTAAGATTCGTCATAAGAAACCCAAGTGTCCAGTTGGCCTTTTTTTGTGATGTTCTTTACGTGTAGCATCCATAAATCAGAATGGTCACTCCAAGGTACTTGGCATTGGATGTTAAAGCTAAATCATGACCATGTATGCAATGTGGTGTCGATGGAGAGCGTTGTTGTTATTACAATATTTTCACAATCGTCAGGATTGCCAGGTATGCCCATTGTTTTTCCCATTGTCTGAAGGTTTATTTATCTTCTTGAACTCATCTTGCATCTTCAGGACTATTTAATGACCCGATATAACAGGGAGTCGTCAGCGAAAGAAGAGTAGTTGATGTAACACAATCAAGAAGATCATTAATAAAACCAAGAAGAGCAGAGGGCCAAACGGATTGACCCGCGGACACCTGACGTGAAAAGCAACTTGTGTATACTTGTCCTTCCGACGTACTACTCTTTGGGTGCGTTTGACAGGAAATTTGATCCAGTCATAGTAATTACCATATATCCGCATAACGTCCTGTTGATATTGGTTTATTTGGTCTGTTTATTTGGTCTATTATGATCTGTACTTTTTGGCTTCCGGGTTTTTAGAGGGCGGCTGCTTAAGCAGTCAATTGATGTTTTTCTCTTTTTTTTTTTATATCTCCGGGGTATTCTTGGCACTAGTGAGTGATGATTTTCCCCTTATAATATCCACCATTTGTTGGGCTCCGAGGTGGGCGAGGAGCACCGGTGATGAATCTCAACATAATAATTATGGATACTCAACCAATATGGCTTAGAGATCTCCGACATGGCGATCACACCTGTACTGTAGTATGCCCAAATTTAGATAACAACTATATACAATTGGTATATTTTCTTGATTTAAGCAGGCCTTTGATATCATTAACCATAAGAAATTCTTTTGTCTAAAATTTATGATATGGTATCAGAGGCCTTTTCAACGCCCTGGGTAAGAAGCTACCTGACCGGCAGAAATCAACGTGTGGATCTGCAAATACCACCATATCTGCCCTGTCAGCATCGCATGGTGGTGTTCCGCAGGGCTCTTACTGGGTTTTCTGTGATTGGTAATCTAATATATCCCGGCTTCAAAGTGTGCAAGAAAAATCGCTTGAATTCCCATCGCTTTACAGAGGAATCGTGAATAGCACGCAGAGCTCAGGAACAAAGCTGGTTTACACGTAATGTGGGATTTTGACCACACTCATGCTCCTGGAGCCATAGGTTGTAGCAACCGTTTCCAAGAGCGGAGCTAAATTCATTATATTGAGTCGCTGACCACAATAGCAGCAGTAGCGAATCTCGCTACTGCTCTTTTAAAAATATAAAATTGTCATAATTTTTTCAGGTTAGAGGCAGAGGGTTAGAGGGGAAATTCTAGGTCAAAAAAATACGAAAAATAAATAGCTGGCTTTAAGGTTAGTGGGTATACCTGCCCCTTGAGCATGTGTGGTGGACAAAACTATCGCATGCTTAAAGAAACACATACATGCTCTTTCACTGATTTAACGTTACACCCTCTTTATATCTAACCGAGGAATTGTCATGAAGGGTATAGGCCTATCAGGGGGAGTAAGGTGGCCTATCTTAAAATCTGCTTTTCCTCAGACCCGCAAATAGTCACTCATTATGGTTAATTGAAACTTTTTATTAATGAAATCGCTGTTGTGTTTTGCTATTGGCTTTCCGGTAACGTCTTGGGCTCATCGAAGCGTAACACCATGGCGTTAATTTCCTTGAACTAGCGACATTTGTTCACCATAATCACTTGCGCAATAACTACGAATTCGAAAGCAAGGAAGTCAATGGCCCGTATTCCAAAAAGGTGTTTAGCGCGAATTTAAGCTAAACGAACGTATATATGTGTGATAAACGAATAGCTTAAGTAAGCTTAATTCCAGAAATGAGTTTAAAGGTAAACGCAATTTTAACTTCCAGAAATGTGTCGAAATTTAAATTAGGTGCGGGCTAGTTTTAAGAAGTGGTTTTTTAGTGTGTGTTTCAACCCAGTTGCACGGCTCATTGCACTGTCCAATTGACAAAGCAATGGTGTACATCATTCTCGCCCAGTTGTGTTTAGCACCTTCAACGCTACGGAAAGCCACAATACACTTTGTGCGCTCATTTGGGTTACGTCTCAACCATAAAAATACAATAGGGCCTTTTATACACTCCAGTTAGCGTCTTGAAATAACGACGATGTTACTCGTGTTTAACAGTTTGGTTTAAGTAGCAAATGGTTAAAAATATTTAAACGCGTTTAAGCTTAACGGAAATTTTAAATTACGAACGGCGATTTTAACTAAAATCGCGTTTAGCTAACAAGTTTTCTGGAATACGGACCATATGTTTAAAATGCCGAACGAACCGATTCTCTTGAGTGGGATATATCCATCAAATCAAACCATATACTTCAACATAACAGTTATCTGTATCTGTATTGCTCAAAATTTTAATGATTAGGTTGCGCAAATTTTGAAAATACTGGTAAGTCTTCAAAGCCAGAACGAGCGATACAATTGAATGTTGATTTTTGTTTACTTGCATCGAGGTTACACAATCGGTGACGTCACCACCTAACAGCGCCCAAGTCAAAATTTGATGTTGCTAGAAAGACGATTTTCATTTGGCTCTTGTAAATCCAAATCGTGAGTAACATAAATATACCACAGGTACTATAAACTCGCTATAAAACAGATGTCATTTGGTATATAGCTTAATATTTGCCAAAAAAATCCCCGAGCAATGAGGATCACCTTTAAAGCCCGAAACTTACTGATCATAACTTCCACCATTACTAAGTAACTTTTAGGCCTCGTATTCCAAAAAGGTGGTTAGCGGAGTTTTAAGCTAAACGAACGTTTATTTGTGAGATAACATATCGCTTAAGTAACGCAATTCAGAAAGGAGTTTAAGTTAAACGTAATTTTAACTCGACCAAAATGCGCGAACGAAATTCAAACAAGGTACGGGCTAGTTAAGAAGTGTTTTTAAGTGTGGTTTCGCCAAGTGCACAGGCTCATTGCACTGTCCAATTGACAACAGCAATGGTGCATATCATTCTCGCCCATTGAGTGTAGCACCTTAAACGCTACGGAAAGCCATTCTTCTTATCGTGTCCAAACACTGTGGTTCTCAAATATGATCCAGCCAGAGATGGGTACAACGTCTGGCTGCTTCACTGAATTCCACAAGGTCCTTGTTTGTGCATTGTTGCTCCAGCAGTGGGCAGACCAAGAGGTGTTCCATTGTCTGTGGTGCTGTTCCACAGCCACAGGTAGTATCCTGATCTGCTTCCAGATAGCCCCACTTCTGCAAGGAAACCTTAGATCGGCCAGTTCTGGTTCTCAATCTATTGAGGCGTCGCCATTCAGCCCATGAGGAGTCAGCTCCAGGTGGGAGATGCTCACCAGGTTCAATACCGATAGATGTTAATTGGTTGATGGCAAGTCTTTCTTTCCACAAGGCGACTCTCTTGACCTCCTTAGAGACTGTTTCAAGAGGTTGGACTCTGCTCAAGAAACTCTCTCCGGACCCAAGACGGCCGGGAGCAGGCATCCGCCCAAACACAGGGTGCCTCACATTGGACACCTGGCAGCCACGCTCCCGCATGCTCGCTACGCTACGGAGCAATTACTGCCAGGATGCACAAGCTTTCCGTTGGTGTTGGACGGAGGCATCCTGTGACAAGCCGGCAGGAGGCATTTAACGCTGGATCAAGCCTCCCGGCATGGGCCGATCCCTCCCACACAGGGCAGGCATACTCCGCACACGAGCAGCACAGGGCAAGCGCCGTCGATCTCAGGGCATGCGGGCGAGCACCCCATCCCGCGCCAGCGAGCCTGTTCAAGATGTCACCGCGTGAACACACTTCACTCCCCGCCTTCCCGATGTGGGTCTTATAAGAGAGAGTGCGGTCCAAGGCAACTCCCAGGCAGACAGGGCTACCACAGCGCTCCAGGGGAGCTCCAGACCAGGTAACTCCAAGCCGACGCCTGGCTTCACGGTTGCGCAGATGGAAAGCACACACCTGTGTCTTAGATGGATTTGCACGTAGGTGGTTTTCCTCATAATAAGGAGTGAGTTCATCCAAAGCTTTGGAGAGTCTCTCTTCAACAACTGTGAAGTCGGCATCTTGTGCGCTAATTCCAAGATCGTCTGCATAAATAAAACGACAGGTTCCTGCACTCCTAGGTTGGTCGTTGGTATACATGCCGAACAGGAGAGGCGCAAGCACACTCCCCCGCGGTAGACCATTCTTGAGCCTACGCCATCGGCTCTTCCTCACTCCTAGCTGAACAAAGAACACCCCGCCTGCCAGCAATCCTCGGATAAGCTCAGTCAAGCGGACGTCCTTGGTAATTCCCAGGATCTTATGGAGTAGGCATCTGTGATTCACAGTGTCGCACGCTGCCGATAGGTCGACGAACACAGCTCCGGTCACCATACCCTTCTCGAAACCATCCTCAATGTGTTGAGTTAGGTTGAGTACTTGGCTTGTTGCCGACCCGCCCGGCCGGAAACCCGCCCGTTCCGGCACGAGGTGCCCGTCCACCACAGGCGCGACACGACCGAGCAGGAGGCGTTCAAAGAGCTTGTAGGTATGGCTAAGGAGCGACACAGGTCTGCAGCTCCTGGGGCCGGACGGACCCTTCCCATGCCCTAATACACTTCCCATGCCCTAATATACGGAAAGCTGTGATACACTTTGGGCGCGCAACCATTAAAACACAATAGGCCTTTTCATACACTCAAGTAGCGTCTTTAAATAGCAACGATGTTACTCGCGTTTAAAGCTTCTGTTTTTAGTAAGCAAACGGTTTAAAGTATTTAAACACAATGGCCCGTATCCATAACTTGTTTACTAAACGCGATTTAGCTTAAAATCGCCGTAATTTAAAATTTTCGTTTAAAGCAAAACGCGTTTTTAAAGAAAATATTTCTAACCATTTGCTGCTTAAACAAAAGCTTTAAACCCGGTAACATCGCGTCTTTAAAGAGCTAACTTGAATGTATAAAAGGTCCTTAGACCTCTGTTATGGGCCCCGCAGTCATTGGTGCTGTGTTTACTGTCCTTAACTAAGGAACCCTTTTGGGTCTGTTTGACCTAATAACAAATTCCACGCTGTGCATGCCTATTTAGTAATGTCTGGTACTAGTTTTTCAGGAATGTTTCGGAGGACAAAACGAGTTTGAAAGAAAACGGAGGCATGGACGGGGCCCTTTGAAGACTAATCATACTTAGTTGTAGCGGTGGATTCAGCGACCATGTTTATGGCCCAAGATGACTTGTTATGTTTCATTGACGGGTAACCAGGCGTTTCGATTCAGTGATGGCTTTTGGAAAATTCCATGTCCAAATTTGGATGGCCCATATAATTTGGTGGGGCGTGTTATGGGGGCGTCACAATGGGGCGTCAGTTCGACTATATCCCTTACGTACCTAACTCCGTACTAGAAAAATATCCACTTTGATGGAACCTGACGATTGAGATTTTCGAGTAGGGCGCCCCCACCCTGACTTAAAATTTTTTGGCCACTTCAGGTGAAGACCCAGGAAGCGGTACGCTCTGGACTGTAGGGGGTTTTATTTTTGAAAAGTCTACATCCCGTGGCCGTCTAGGTGCTTTCATCACCACAAGATCTAGGGCGACTCTCTGCTGACCAAGGAGCCGGTCCGCTCTGGCCTTAGTTTTTTTTTCTCCAACTCCTTGGACTTAGTTTTTTTTTCACCCAGGAGGTCGCTTAGTAGATCGAGAGTGATTTTCACAGCTGACCAATGAAGTGGACCGCTACTGGGAAATCTCCTGCCGGTGGCCCGGCTACGTGACTTTTCACCAAGAGTTGGGGTTAATAATCTAGAACGATTTACCCCTGACCAAAGCAGCGGTCCGCTCTGGACTTAGTTTATTTTTTTGAAAAGTCTACATACCCGCTGGCCGCGCTAGGTGACTTTTCACTGAGAGATCACTAATAGATCTAGGGCGACGTTCCCCCTGACCAAGGACGCGGTCCGCACTGGACTAGTTTTTTTCCTTGAACTCTGACTTTTGAAATGTCCGAGATGCCCTACCCTCCTATAGTATACTAATTTATCCTTAGAGCAACTTCTACGATGGCCCATACTGTAACCAACTGTTGCGAGTTGCTGTCAGAAACTAGCATATACTCACTCTTTAAACAATTTAGATTGAAATCTAAAAACACCCAATCCTAATAGGTTTTTTTTTGCGGAAACCGGTATGGTAGCCAACATTTATATAAATCACCCGGTCATTTCTTGGGGCATGAATTGGCTAAGACTACCGCACATGTTCGGGCCTACAATATGACTCGGCGGTCCCAAACTCCCAACCCCTGACTCTAACCGTCACACAACCTTTGACCTTGACCCGGGCAAGTGAACGCCCTTACTTGACCCCTACTGACCCCTCACTTTCACGGGTACCTAAGGGGCGAAGACCGCACGCTGTTCAGGCGCGTGCTGTTTTAACCGTAATTGTTTGGCCCAACCACATAACATTAACCCGGTCGCAACCCCTGACCTTGACCCGGCTAACTGGACCCCTCACTTGACGGTTACTAAGGCGACCGCATGCCCGTTAAGGCGCGTGCTGTTTTACCGTAAATGTGGGCCCTATTGCATGAATCTTTCCCAACCCTACCCTTACCCGGTCGCAACCCCTGACCTTTGACCCGGCTAACGACCCCTCCCCTCACTTGAACCGTAAACTAGGGGCGACCGCACGCCTTTTAAGGCGCGTTGCTGTTTTACCGTAAGTTTGGGCCTATTGCATGAAACTGTCCTAACCCTAACTTTTACCCGTCGCAACCCCCCTGACCTTGACCCGGCTAACTGACCCCCTCACTTGACGGTAACTAAGGGCGACCGCACGCCTGTAAGGCGCGGGCTGTGGTTTACCGTAAACTTGGGCTATTGCATGAATCTGTCCCAACCAACTCACCTATACCCGGTCGCAACCCCCTGACCTTGACCCCGGCTAACTGACCCTCACTTACCTAACTAAGGGCGGCCGCACGCCTGTTAAGGCGCGTGCAGTTTTAACCGTAATGTTCGGCCTACGTCTATTTAATTACCCTTTTGCTAACTTAGATGAATTTGTTGTTTTGAAATTTGTTCTGACAATGTAAATGTATTGGAATTTGTGGGAAGGGAATTGTGGTTCTTTCTTTGATTAAGGTTGCAACGTCTGGTTATCACAGACATTTTCTTCTGATAGATTTATTTGGTGTTCGGTAGTATTTCGCCTGCACTTCTGTGGTAGCAGTAAGCTCCATGCTGCAGGTCTTTGTATGGTAAGCAGTAGTTTGTATTGGGAACTGTTGGTTAAACCACCACCACACGGCGGCAGGGAACTATATATCCGGTAAGAGATAGGGCCAGCCCATTCATTGTTCCTGCCGGGTACAGGATCCAAATACCGGTCGATGAAGGCCTCCCATGTTGTTTTTATTGGCCAGGTTCCAACAGTACATGTAGGCTGGACTTTGGTAGCAGCAGTGAAGCGATTGCGGGTGGACTGGAGACGTAGCAGTAGCTAGCTGATAGATTGAAGTTACAAGTCTTTAATGTTATTTACTGTAAGAGCAGGCCGTCGAAGGGTTAGGGCAGATCAGCTTAAAGTAAAATTGTCCGGTCAAGCCAAATAAACAACAGCTGGGCTCTCTTAACTCAGCACAACATCTTGGTGTAACATTTAGCCGGTAATTAAAAGGTCCATTGTTTCAGTGTTGCACTAATCGCTCGGCACACCACTGTATGCGGTCGGGCTATAGTCAATGTTAGAAACACAGCGTGCACTGTTGTTTTCGGCACAACGCTGCTGGCACGTTCAATGTTATTTGTTGATAAGTCCGCGGGACAAAGTTAGGCAATGCAGTGTCACCTTCCCTTTAGTCGTCCGTCAGTCTTCAAATGCTTGCGCAACATGTACGCTGTTTTGGACCGCGAG
The DNA here is from genome assembly GCA_023653785.1 of Ophioderma brevispina. NCBI lineage: Eukaryota > Metazoa > Echinodermata > Ophiuroidea > Amphilepidida > Ophiodermatidae > Ophioderma > Ophioderma brevispina. Next base: position 62,968 of record JAMKCH010085818.1, on the reverse strand, counting down.
GTGGTGGCTCAATTCAAAACTGCAAAGTCTGAAACCCAGAGGAAGCTATGGTATACAAAAAACACTCCACCAGAAAGAGATGCACCCCGCACGTTCTGCACCCGAACTTCGTCCGCTTCGGCCCTTCCTGAAGCAGTCGTTTTTCCGATGTCTGGCATCTCCGACCGGGTGCCGGATGGCCTCTCCTCATATCAACCAGCTCATGGCCCGGCCCTAATGGTTGAGGCCTGTGCCTTACTACAGGTCAATCAGTGGGGAACTGGCCGCCGGCCCGGAACGCCGACTGAGCTCCTCGGCCAGTTTTTGAGGATAAAACCTCGAATGACGAGCAATCTTATCAGCAGCCGGGTATACCGCCCATACCGACCGACGCATTGTGGACACGATTGTAACAAATCCAAGCATTGACCCGGCTGTATCGACCAAGAATAGCACCCGCTTCCACCAGTGCTGACTCTTCTCCAGCAGGAGTTGTAATGCACGTAACTGATCAGCTTTGTCAACGCCGTTCCTGTACTTGTTGTATTCACAATTACGGGCGGACGGCGATACTGTTTGCGCCTCTTTCTAGAGCCTTTGGTTAGCCGAAAGCGCCGGCTGATCTTCTCGTATCATTGGCATCGCGGTACCCGTATGCGCAGGTGGGGAAACTAGTGAAACCACATTGATGTCTTTCCACAGCTTAACGTTTGTGCCCCATTTTTGCCGGACATAAAAGTACCACGCGGGGCCTTTCCGCGGTTCTTGATCACATCGGCTCCGGGGTTTTTTGCGGCTACTTTTGAGAAAGTCAGTCGGTGTCCCCTTGAATTCTCTTTTTTCAGGCCCCGTTAGATAGGTACGCGCTTCCAACAGTCCTGGGCTAATAGATAGGACCGTACAACTTGTCGCAGTAAATTGGATGATCTTGTTGTGGTGACTCGATGTCACGTCGAACGCGATATCCACGACTTTCCGCCGCGGGTTTGAAGGTGCATAGGCAGTAAGTTGCCATGTATCCAGTGTCCAATTCGCATAATGCGTACATTCGGAAGCCCTGGCTGGTAGGCTTGGTCAGCATTCGATGGTTTGTCAGCCATCACCGTATTGCCCCTTTGTACGGCACCATGCTTCATCGAGAGATTGTTGCGGATTGCAGTTATATTTCTCCTTGCAATTTCCGCTGACAGTGTCCAGGCGGACTGGACCTATCCAGCGGAATGCTTTCGATGTAATTGGGAACTCTGCTCTTTTCTCTTCTTCCTGAGTTCTGGCAATCCATCTCTTTGGGTCGGTAGCGGATTCGCACAGAGATGCTACCATACATGACTTCAAAACGCGTTTTTAATAACACCCATCGGCATTGCACATCATCGGGTTTTCGTAAACCCGGATGGGTTGAGCAATAATCCTTGGCGTTCGCAAGCGAATTAAGACCCATCACCAAGATGGAACCACCAAACCACGGGCGGAATTTCGGCGGCCGATGTCATCTTTCTCACACCCTCTTTTCTTCCTCAAAACCGAATGTTTGTCCAGTCGACGATCTCCTGGAAGAGATTAAGAGAGAAAAACTCCGCAAATAGTCCAGGGGACGCGTTTGTTGGTCCCCCATCAAAGGTCCGGTCCCCTCGGCATTGTAACTCGCGGAACACGTGTCGTCGCACCGGGTCAATGTGGCGTCCATCCGAATCGCCTTAGAAGGGTCCTGCAGGTCAACCGGGTCCTCGCTTCGGGTCATTTTCCGCCTCGTCTATGTACTCTCGGCACCCTTCTGCTGGGTCTCGGTGGGCTGGCTTGCGCGGAATCATCAGATAAAAATCCTTCTGATCTTACGGCTCATCCAACGGCACTGGCTAAAGTGGGTTTAGTGATTTAAGGGATATATGTGAAACCATCTATCCACTTTTAACGATCGGAAGCCTAATAGCAGCGAGAAGTTAACATACTTGGGGCGCACTGTCCCGTGATTGTTCATTGAGGATGAAATCATCAATCAACAAATTGATTCCATATCACGTATAAAAACATCAAGATACAAACAATGTAAACAAATACAAGAAGCACAGTAAGTACAAGAATGAGGAGATGACGAAGGCCAGAAAGGCCAGTATTGGTCATCACCTAAAAAAACATATAAGCATGATGTTAACCTATATTGCAAAAATAAACATTTAAATATATATATAAACTATAAACAAAAAAAAAAAACAAAGAAAAAGACTTATACACGAACATAAAGAACCGAAGAAAAAACCAAACAAATACTCCAAAGCAAAATGTAATCATTTTGAAGCGATCAGCATGTGATTTGTAACCAGATCTTGAATTTTCTTAATGAGGTAGAAGTTTTAAGTTTCTACGAGCGATTCCATAGGCGGGGACGAAACACGAATTGTTTGATCAGAAAACGCTTTTAGTATTGATAAGACTGTAATCATCCAAGTTTCTAGTGTTGTAGTCATGATAATTCACTTTGCGTTTTGAAGTAATCATCAAAAGTGTGAGGCAATGAGCTTTGTCAAATGCCTGTACATAAAATTCCATTTCAAGCGTGTAAGTGTCGTAACACATTGAGTATACCATAATACCGAGAAAACAAAGGTGCAGAATGACTACGGTAATGACCATTTGATATAATTCTTAGTGCCCACTTCTGACGTCTTGTATTTGTCTACATACCTTCTGAAGTCTATGTATTTTGTCACATAACTTTTGCAAGTGTTACCCCATACCAAGATACCATAATTACATATGGTAAAATTAATGTGCAGTACAAAGAGTATAAAATACGTTCTGGAACAAAAGTTTAAGCTTATTTAAGATGCCAGTATTTCGGGATATGGTCTTGAGATATGCCATCAATGTGGTTTTCCAAGAGAAGATGTCATCATTATGACCCATAGAAATTGGGTTTTAGCTACCTTTTTAAGTTTTCTTCCATCTATACTATCGTGAAATAATGTTGATTTGTGAAAAGGCACCTCATTGTGAAAAACAAATATCATCTACATCCTATTATTCCAATATCATCGTAAACATATTGTTGTGAATTGTTTGTCTGTAGCGCTATGTCTATATATATTTTGATGTTCCATAGGGAGTTCCTAATAACATATAGTTTGTCTTACTTGCATTTACAGAAAGTTTATTTGCTCTAAACCAATTACTTACTTCCAAAAGCTCTGAGTTAATTAAACCTAATTCACCAGCAATGTCATTGTGAGAGTACAATATAGTAGTATCGTCAGCAAATAAAACAAAATCTAAGATACTTGAGGTGTTTACAATGTCATTAACATAAATAATAAATAAAAGAGGGCCTAAAATAGAGCCTTGCGGCACACCACAAATTAGGTTTTTTCTAGTTGACTTACTTCCATTATACATAACGTATTGTTTTCTATTACTTAAGTAACTTTTAAACCATTCATACACAATGCCCCTAAAACCATAGTGTTTTAATTTGTGGAGTAAAATGCAGTGGTCGATTGTATCGAATGCTTTCGATAAGTCTAGAAATATTCCAATTGTATCTTCATTATGTTCTACTGCGCTACATACTTTGTCTACTAGTTCAATTATTGCACAACAACAACAACACAACAACAACAACAACAGGATTGCAAAAGCCAGTGCTGCATTTGGCCCTCTGCAGGTAAAGGTCTGGGAAAGGCAAGGAATCAGATTGGACACCAAACTATTGGTCTACCAGGCTATTGTCTAGCCATCGCTGCTTTATAGTTGCGAAAACTTGGACAGTGTACCGACGCCATGGTAATGATGGTATACAAATATTGAATGACTAAGAGTGTGATAGTGAAAAAACATATCATGAGGTCCATTTTTGACTTCGCCTCGTTAAAATGGATCAATCAAAATATGACCAAATGATATATTAATACTTTTTTACGAATGTAGGCAGTCAACATTTTGTTTTATATCATGATATCACCTGGTTTCTTTTCATGCCATAATCACTACAATCATGACATAATAGGAAATTAAATCATTTGCCAATGAAAGTCCCAGATAAGGAAATCCTCGAAGAAAATCTTCTATGGTAAACTGAAGACAAGAAATCATTCACGTGGTGGACAGAATAAGTGTTTCAAAGATACACTCAAGTCGTCGCTCAAGATCGTCAGCATAGACGTGAACAGTTGAGAAAGCCTAGCACAAGATCGCCCCCTCCTATGGCGCTTCCTTATCAATGTTATCATGGCGCTGAAACATCAGAATTTCACACAATCAGCAAGGCTGAGGCTAAAAGGCGGAAGCGCAAGTCCAGAATCAACACCATCGGGCAATACTCCTTCCACCGAATGTCCTGTGTGTCACAGACTTTTCCATGCTCAAATTGTTCTTATATCAGCTACATGTGCACCCACAAATCTTTGTCATCTTCTTAAATTGTTTGTCCTGCCATGGTAATCTTCATCACTGATGGACGAACAAACAAATTTGTAGTTGTGTGTTGTATAGGTGAAGGGTAGGATGCTGAATGTGGGACATATGAACTTTGATCGAGCATACCTAGGGGCCCCAGTTGGTCTTTTGTCCACGGGCCCCGAACAAGCTAGCTACGCCACTGGGGTAGACTCTAGAAGGGCAATGTCATCAGCAAAATTCAGATCGTTTGGCCGGGTACTTACTAGATCGACGTGGGTGTGTTTCAATTCCAGAGTCCATCCCAACGGTGGCTTTCGGTAAAAGATAATCCACAACTATGATGAACACAAAGGGCGCAAGTACATCTTCCTGCAGGACTCCTTACATCAAGAGGCTCTGACATTTTTTCGTTCACCATCACTGCACTTCGTGCGTTGCTGTACAGGGCTTTAATGGCATTGACCACTGCTCCAGGAATGCCATATGGCGTAATATGGAGAATATGACGGCCCTATTGATGTAATCAAAGACTTTCTTGAAGTCGATGAAAGTGACAGTAAGAGGAAGTTGGTGATCTTTGAATCCCTCCATAATCCGTCGAAGGATATGTGTCTGCTGCGGAAACCGGCCAGGTTTCTCCCACGTACTGGATCAACAAATGGTCGAATTCCGTTTAACAGAATTTTGTTGTTAACTTTAGCAGCCTGCCTGCCTGCCTGCACAATCAAGACCTGCTGCCTTGTTTATTTTCGTGGCTCCGATATCGTCTGCCGTCTCCTCTAGTGAAGGTGGATCAGTGGGGATAGGCAGGTCCTCCACAGCAGACGGTAGTAGCACAGTTGGTGGGTTGCTATCATTGTTTAACAGAGAGCTGAAATATTCTCTCCGTTCAGTCAGTAATTCTGCATCACTGCTAGGGGCTGTGTCATATATCGTCTTAAGAAAGCAAAGCTTCCTGATTTTTTTAACAATAGCGAGGGTGAAAGGATCACTGACAATGGAGCCATAGCTGAAAATTTTAACAACTTTTTTGCAAATATAGGTATTACTCTTGCCAACAAAATCCCTGAACCATCAATGGATTTTAAAACTCCCTTTGCAGCATACAATAACACCAATACCCTGTTCCTATATCCAACTTCTCCTGATGAACTTATTAAATTAACAGCGAAATTTAAAAATAGTAATAGCAAAGCATCTGATGACATTAGCAATAACCTCCTTAAACTCATTATTCCATCCATTAGTAGTGTTTTATCACACATTTTTAATATTTCTCTTACTTCTGGAATTGTTCCCAACCAATTAAAACAGGCAAATGTTATACCAATATTCAAAGCAGGCGACAAACACGATTTTTCTAACTATAGACCCATTTCAATTCTTCCATCCATTTCGAAACTTCTTGAAAAGGTCGTCTATATTCGTATATATAACTTTATAACAAAATACAGTATTCAAAAAAAAAAAAAAAAAAAACTTTAGCAGCCTGCCTGCCTGCCTGCACAATCAAGACCTGCTGCCTTGTTTATTTTCGTGGCTCCGATATCGTCTGCCGTCTCCTCTAGTGAAGGTGGATCAGTGGGGATAGGCAGGTCCTCCACAGCAGACGGTAGTAGCACAGTTGGTGGGTTGCTATCATTGTTTAACAGAGAGCTGAAATATTCTCTCCGTTCAGTCAGTAATTCTGCATCACTGCTAGGGACTGTGTCATATATCGTCTTAATTTTGTGATGCCTTGTCTCTTATCTTTCCCCGAGAGTTCGTGGATAATTTTCCACGGGGTGGTGCAGTCTTCCAACTCATCAGCTTACTTGAGTTTATCTATCTGTTTGTCAGATATTGCAGTCTCGTCCCTTTTGTATGATTCATTGAGCAGGAAGTTAAGCTTCCTCCACTTCTTTATGGACTGGTGAGATTTTGATATAGTGAACCCCTTTTTGGCTATATATCTTTCTTCTTCCAACTTCAGAGTTTCCTCTGATATCCAGTCTGGCATCCCACGTATATAGTTGCATCTGTCTATCACATTTTCAGCCACATCCTTACAACAGTTTCAAAGTGTTGTAACGTTCTGAAATAGATGAGAAGTCGTCCTTTTGAAAAGCTACAATTGGAACTTATCTCTTGTAACAGGATCATGTGGCTTTTTCAAGTTGAACTGAGGTCTTCTGCAAGGATTCCTTTGCTAGTTCTCAAGTTGATGGCTATCAGAATGATAACGATTACGATACGATGGTCAGAGTCCAGTTCCACAGAGTTGTATGTACGGCAATTACGCAAAGATTTAACCCACTTGATCCAGCTGATATATTGTGCCTGTAGGATGAAAATTCATGTCCAGAGACGACTTCTAGATTGAGGGAATCGTATATTTGTGCGGGACGTATATAAGGGGTTCCCAAAAATAAGTCCCCCTAAAATTGGAGGACATTTTGTTGCATAACTTCACTTAAAACTGGATGTTTAGAAAAATTCAAAAGTTTTAAAGAGAGGAAACATTTGGCTATGCAACAAAGTCGTTTCCTTTCACAGATACTTTTGGCATAAACACACACTCCATTTTTTCAAAAAATGATGCTGTCAAAAAACGTGCCACTTACCGTATTAAAAGGTATAAAGTGGAGAAATTTTACTGTTTCTGTAGAAATATTTTCTAATCGTTTTTGGGTTTCCTTAGAAAGTTTGAAAGTAAAAACAAACTAAGACCAATTTAATTATAGTGAAAAAAGTCCGTCTGTGATGTTGTTTTTTAACACTCCGTTACAATAAAAATGGCCTGGCCTGATCCAAAGGTCTCCACCCCTTGTAATTTTTTAAACCATGGTCCAAGTAACTTGAGATATTAGGGATAATCCTTAAAGTGATATCAACACAAACATATGAAAATTCAATCTTTACCTTCATGCTAAACCCTAAACCGATTACCGATCAGGCTTAACCTTGCTCGAAGAAGACGAGGTAAGAAGAAGCCTGTTTTGGTTGTACATGCAGAATTCTGAGCTACTCTCTTAAAACGAAAGAGTGAAACCCCTCTAAAAGAGTGAAATCTCACTCCAAAAAGATCCAGCTGAGTGATGCATCTTTTTAGAGTGAGATCCACTCCAAATAAAGAGTGGGAAAAATAACTTAGCAAAGAGTGAAGTGATCCACTGATTTTTAGAGTGAACAAGTCACTCTTTTAGAGTCCCGTGGCAGTGTGGTGGGGAAAGCGTGAACTACCAATTCACTCTTTTGAATTTGTGCTTCTATTGTGAATTTTTGTTTGTTTTGGTGAGTATATTGTAAGTGTTGGGTCATAATCATAGCAACGTGACATGAATGAATATTGTGGCCGCTCATTGGCATGATTCGTGTGACCTCATGCACGATTGTGGCATGCATTACGTGCAGAATGCGATGACATGCCGGTGGGACTAGTGGCAGTGATGGGTGTGCGTTTCGTACCTGCACAGGCCTGGCCTAGCATGCGCAGAAACTACCTTATTTCCCGGGCCGTATTTACTAGTGATATTACAGTAATAACATTTAATGCTCCACACTTGGTCTGTAAATGCTATGAATTCATTGTGACCGACACATAGAATATCCTCACCAGTAAAGCTCTCTAGATTTCTTCACTAATTTCCACTTCGTTCAATCATTTGCTGACGTCCTCGCCTAACTCGTCCGCCATGTTGTTCGAGAAAATCCACGCGTGTGCGGCGGTGCTGATTGGCTATTAGTTCCCTCCGAAAAAGAGCGTTTTCTCACTCTTTTAGAGCTAAAAGCCTCTCGCGGGGCTTCACTCCGAAGACGAGTGGCATTTTGAGCCATCGCGATAACAGAGGGAGCTCGGTTAACCCTCGTGTAAGGTGTCCTCGCTTCATTTTCTCGCTCTTTTAAAGCTAAAAGCCACTCGATTATAGTTAATTTAAATCACTCCGAAACCAAGTGATTTTTCACTCTTCATTTACGATAGTAGCTTCCATCAGGGGCGTAAACGTGTAGCTAGACCTCTCGTCAAGGTGAAAGACCTGAAGATTTCTCCCTTTCAGTGGACGGGCAAAAGCGTAATTTTCCCTTCGAATCAGTGGCGTATCCGGCTTTGGAAACAATAAATGTAGTAATTGGGAAACGTATAATGTACTCGCTTCGCTCGCCGGCTGACTCATTTTGCGTCGCAAACTTAAGACGAGGTCAGCCTCTGCATGCTCAATCATAACAATGGCAAAACACCGGCTTCTCCTTGCTCTCTTCTCTTCGCCACTTCGCCCACCCCGAGCAACGCCACTGCTTTCCGGAATTCCGTGCTTTCTTCAGAAAGACGAAAATGCCCACCACTATTTCCGATAGAACGTCCACACTTTCTTTACTAGTACCGGTCATAACTTTATGACTCTGGACTTGCTCTTCTGCCTTTTCGCACTAAATCGTCGGATTTAACCTAGTATAGGTCCGACAGAGTTGAACCCGATGCGCGTTCACACTGCAAATGTATATCCGACACTAAAACCAGATAAATGTAGGTCCGTGACAAGAAACTGAGTGTCCCCCATTAGGGAGTGTCCTAGCTACCATAGCAACATGTCACGGAATAACCGTGACCTGGTAGACGAGGCCACTTTGGGTACAGTGCTGGAAACAAATGATGCATACAATTACAACACTCAATGGAGAACACAATAGGGAGCACCACGAAATCACTCCGCATTTTGTGGTAATGGTGGGTAGCCGGTAAAAACATCCCGTCGATTGTAAGGCAAATTGGTGTGGCATGGTGCGAGATATTGTTGATTATCAAATGTTAATATTTAAATGATAGGCCGACATGGTTCTTCTGGAAATGAAAATAATAAATCTGATCTCAATAAATTAGGCCCTTCGGAAGTACCCGTGCGCGGATACGGCTATGGGGTTACGTGTCGGGTGGAAAATAGTGGTGGTCGCTATTCACAAGCCTGTATCTCCAATTCTATCCTGTATCGGTATCAATTACCATGATTTTTAAAATGTTCATCTTTTTTTGAGATAGAAATATCTTCAAACTCAAAATATGATGTCACGTAGGGTTGAAATTTGTAACTTATTTCAAATCATTTATGCGTGTATTTCAATGGGGACGTTATTTGGTGTGCTGAGCGCCCTTCTAACACACGTATAGGAATGTGCTATGCGCTTCATAAATTGGGATTTATGCCAGATTAAAGCAAATTCGGGGCCCCAAAATGTATGATGGGTTATATAGAAAAATAGCTATTGTCTAAATATGAAGCTTGTCGGTGTGAATTTTAGAGGACTTTTTGTCGAAAGGAGAATTAAGTCACAAACAGTTATTACACAGCAATTTGAAAACGGTAGTAACATGATTGTTCATTTGGCCATTTGCGTCAAAGTGGCGGTTTTTGTCTATATTTATTTGTTGCAAAATAAATGAAAGTTCTTGAAAGCGATGCAGTTCTGTGGAATAGTTCTGTCTTCAACAACATTATATCTTACGCTGACGATAAACTGTGATCTTCCCTTCGCGGTAAGTGCATTCAATTTCAAAGGCAACATCCTGATTACCTCCGTGTAAGAGCCAAAATAACGGCATTTTGTCATCAAAATGCGATTCTATTCCCCAGAGACAGCATGGTGGAAGAAAGATCACAGTGAGGCTTTGCATATTGGCATATAAAGTGTGTGATAATACCATTAATAAAATTAGATAAGTTATTTTATAAAGTCTCCCCAAAACGGGCTCTCTTTGAACCCTAACCTTGTTCAAAATGACCACGGTAAGCCGCAATTTAAAGAAGGCAATGAATTCGGTTCATAACATGCCGTCTTGTGTAGTGTAGCTTTTGCGTGGATTTCCACGCGAGACATTAATACCCCCAAAGCCTAGTCCCAGCCCCATTGTTAACCACGGACCCGACCTAGGCCCAAATTAACTTAACACAACCCCAACCCATACTCAAACATCTAACCCTAACCGATCGCAAACCCTAACCCTTATAGGTTAACACTAGATTTACCCCTAACCCGTAACCTATCCAACCCGAACGCGTATCACCCACTCTATGTTCTTATTCTAAATATAACCCGAACCTGTCCCCAACAATTATCCCCAACTGTGAGAAGGAGAGTGCGAGCGAAAATAGACATCGGATGCATTCGGGCACCGCACATTAGTCATGTTTCGGTTTTTGATGCTGTAAGGGGGAGGAGTGGGGGGGGTGGGTGGGGGCGAAGCTAGACACCATGAAATCGCTCCTAGAGTTGTGGTTGGAATCTCCCGCTGTTTTGTTTACATAATGTTTGCATAATATTTTGTTCACTCTTCGAGGCCATTATTTTCATAAAACTCTTAACACAATGTCCACTACTGGCATTGGGGGGCAGATTGAAAGATGAAATAGTCACAATACGTGCATAGCACAGGGTTTAAGCCCTCTGATTTAACGTGCTGTGCCTTCTGAGTAAACATTGGTATAATCCAATATGAATGATGGGTTGGTATACAGCCTACTGGACGGTCCAACCCTGATAATGACAAAAGTATGCATGGACAAACTTTGTAGACGCAAAAAATGCTTTCATCATTAGCACATTTTATGTCCAGACACTTTCTAACAACAGCCAGAAAGGAAGAACTGAGTTACATGAAGGCCAACTGTATGATTATTCGATGTCATCTGCATACAAGACACCGCATTGTGCCACGCAGTGAACCTCAACTACAGGAGAATATCCATGGATTTGCCATTATTTACAGCCTTGCATGAAAGAAACAAGAGAAAGGCAAGCTACAGGAGGTGTGGGGTTTCTGTTATCACGCCAAGGCTCTCAAGTCAGGGTGCTGCAACCTTGTCAACTTTAATGAGTGCATCTTGAAGCTTACATGACAGGGCAATCCTGAAAAAACAGTCATTTGCTGTTTACAGCCCCCACAACGACTATTCAGAAGAAATGTCTCTCACTTTGACCATTGAACATTCCACTAGACATCAGTACAGTTCCAGCCCATAAGTCTTCTGTACATTTCCCTGGAGATTAACACAACGCTAAGAGTGTTGGGGTAGCTGACGACGCGCTGTTCATGCAACAACAAGTCTAACAGAAATGGAATTTACATGAAGGACTTCATGAACAATTTAACCGTGTTGCCACGGTAATACCAAAATCCAAAATATATTCAGGTAGACTTGGATCACACCGACGCCTAAATGGAGAATTTGTCCAACTGGACTATATTCTGTCAGAAAAAGAAAAAAGTGGATTAACAGCATAAGAACTCAGAGCCTGCAACACTTTGAAGCTGTTAAGTCTCATCACAGAATTGTCTCTTCAGGAGCCAGATAGTTATTCGTTCAGAGTAAAACCACCTCAGAGATCCCATGAAAACAATAGACTGGAGGAAGGTAGTGGGGGGATACAAAGCTTTTGAGCGAGTTACTGTGCGTACATAACAGGTTCAACACTCTTGTTGATGTGCTTGAAGACAAGAACTCTCCCTCGCAGTATGTAATGTCCTCACTTCAGCCAACAAAGAAATGGCATTGGATGATGCTACCAGAAGAAAGAAGAAGACTACTGCCCTTTGCTCTTCAAACGACAAAGTCAGCAAAGCCAGAGAAAAACTGAAGTCTGCAGCCAAGATAATAAAGCACCATACGAAATCCACCAGAAGCGTCATAGCAAGACCTTGATGCGCCTAGGTGCACTTGATGACGCTGACACCGTGGTGCTCGAGGAGCAGTTAAGTCTAGGCTGAATGAAACACTTGACGCCCTAACATCTTGAAGAACAAGAGATGTGCTGCTGCCGGTGAGGGCCTTGAGGGAGCTTGCCCGATGAAGAGGCTCCCCACCTATTAATGAATCAAAGGTGTGATTTTGAAAACAACTGAAGTGCGCCTTGACACATGGTTTTCAGCACTTTAGTTCTACTTGGCAAGCCAGTTAGAATCAACACTAACCTTGATGAAACGTTCTTCAATCACAAGATAGCAGACACCCTTTCCATCCAGGGCTGGACCTCCACTATGGTGAGCTTCATGATCGCCCTGAAGAAATCTGAAAGAAAACCAAGACACCTGGTCCCGACCACATTCCTGCAGTGTAGTCTGCCGATAGATCCACTATTCATGATCAACTGTTAGAATTTTGTTAATACCCCTACCATGGGAAACAAAACCAGCTGCCTTTGTGCAACATCAATTCATCATTTCTCTACCAAAGAAAGGCGACCGCCAACTACCCCAAAGCTACAGAGGAGTTACACTGTCACCACTGGCGTCTAAGATCTACAACTCATGCTGCTCAACAGAATTGATCTCTCGTCACATAGATCCCATTCTTCGACGGAACCAGAAAAGGTTTTCGACAAGGCAGGCTCAAAACACTACCATCAGATACTTGCACCTCAGAGGATCACTAGAAGAGTGAGAATGTCCAAGAGAAAAGCTGCAAGTGTGTTTGTAGATAGATTTTTCCAAGGCTTTTTGACGAGTGTTCCAGGGATGTAAGGTAATGCTGCATATTCTTCGCCAAATACGGTTGTTGTCAGATGTAGACTGTCAAGGCAAATTGCCATCATGTCTGATAACCCATTATAGCTTTGTGCAGACCATGGATGGGCCCACCACAGGGTTCCTACAATACTGGGAATCATCCAAGGACGATACTCTTGCTCCTATCTCTTGTAAGTCAGTGGTTGATTACATACTCAGGACAGTAGTATTGACAATCATGAACGACGAAAGGACGCAACATCAAAACCCAAGGTTCAAGACGTCACATGGGTCGCATCTCAAGACTGATCTACGCAGATGAGGTTAGCTCTAACAGCTGATCGATGAATACGTGGAGCTACAAGATCTACTAACATCAATGAGATGATGCCAGACGACAAAGTCGGCCTAACACTAAATGCCAAGAATACTGAATATATGAAGTTCAATTTGAGGAAGACGATCATAAACCTATCTGCACAGAAGATGGTAGCCAACTCATTGAGGTCAAGGACGTACACGTATCTAGGGCCCTATGTTGCCGACAGCAAGAAACACGTCCTGCATCACGCAAAAGGAACAAGCTATGGAATGGTGCCTGCAATTAAACTACACCATTATGGGCATCTTGTGGTATCTCCAATCAACCAAGCGGAAATTTTTAGACCTGTGTAGAGAGTATCTGTTATATGGATCTGAGACGTTGACCATGAAGAAAGAGCTACAGGATAGATGGATGGCACCTACCCCAAGCTTCTTATGCGAGTACAAAAACATACCCTGGCGTGAGCACAGACCAAAGCACAGATATATGGAGATATTCTCTCCAATTTTCATCTTCTGTTGCCCAAACGCCGGTGCAGATTTGCAGGTAACTGTCATCGTGACGATTGACCAAGTAGTCTCTAAGAAGTCCATTTGTGGAAGGTGACGGCTGCCAAAACAGGGGTCGTCGCCCCTTTAACTACAATGAAGTGATTGCTCGAGGACATCCAGCAGGGATCATCGCGAACATCCCCAAACCTAATGACAAAACAGGGACATTGGCGCTACATTGTGTGTGAACAGCATCTCGGCTGCGGCCGTTAGCTAGATAGATGGGGCAGACCCACTACTGCAAGTGTCAAAAAAAGCGCATTTTCAGGCATTTCGGCTGTGACTTCCCACGTCCAAATGGTATATTTCCACATCGGATGAATATATCTTAATAATAAGTGACACTTTTTCTCTAGAATGAATCAATGTTATGAAAATAAAGAAAACTAAAAAATTGGTGTGTTCTAAGGGAGCACCCCAATTAATCACTCCGCAATTTGTGTAATGGTGGGTAGTTCCGTTGGGGTTAAAAACAGCCCGTCGATTGTAAGCAAATTGGCTTGGTGGCATGGTGCGTAGATATTGTTGATTATAAATGTTAATATTTAAATGAATCGTGCAGACAATATATATCTATATATATATGAGATTAATTACCAGTGTGTACACTGGGTGCCATTTTATATTGTTGAGAGTTAGAAAAAGAAATTTTCACGGGGTAGACAATAATAAGCAAGGAAGGGAGGAAAATAATCATTAAAATCAAAGTGAGAAAATATCCAGCCAATGGCACTATACATAATTTAAACACCAGTTTGTACATTTGTACATGTATATATGATAGTTAGAAAAAAGAATTAAAGGGGTAGACAATGAAGGGGGGGCAACAAAAGGAAGAAAGAAAAAGATCGTCATATAATCAAAATGAGAAAAATCACCAGCAATGGAAAATATATACAGAATTTCGCCCTAGTTATACTTTGGGTATGGTTTATATGTGGATAGTTAGAAAAAAGAGTTAAAAGAGTTACAGGGGTAACACAAGTTGAGCAAGGAAGGAAGGAAAATAACATGATATAAGAAAAAGTGAAAAAAATAAACAGGCAGCAAACAAAAAAAATATACCACATGAGTTTAACACCAGTTTGTACATTTGTACATTTGATAGTTAGAAAAAAGCTGAAAGAGGTGACAAGAGCAAGGAAAAGAGGGAAATGTTTCATACCAATCAGGTGAGAATCTAACATGTCAAATAGAAACATAAATTAAATCATTGTATATTAGATAGTTAGAAAAGAATTGAAGGGTAGGCAAAGAGCAAGGAAGGCAGAAAAATATATCATATGATCAAGTGAGAAGTATTAAACTAGTAATAAAAATTATACATGACAATAACATCAACATTTGTTCCTTGGTACCATTTTATGTGTTGATAGGTAGAAAAAGAATAAAGGGGTAGGACAATGAGCAAGGACAGGGGGAAAATACTATCTTCAATGCCATTATAAGTTATGTAAACACTCATTCCACTTTGTTCATGTTTATACTAAAGGCAATGCTACCGAAGCGATGTAGTATTGTGGAATGACATGTTTCGTATACTTAGCTTCTCCTGGGCTTCATAGTGCCTATACGATCATATTTTGTTGCATAATTTTCATCATTCTACAATTAATATAGTATACAGGAGTTCAATGTCTATGCCCCTATATTACTTTTTCATCATGTATTTTTTTGTTAAAGATTGAAATGATTATGCATAGTTACATGTAGTTGTTCGCTATGATCAAATGTTTTCATATATATGCATTGCTTGGTAATTATGATATTCAACCTGATCATTTGTTACATGTATACCCATCTTTATTCCTTGCTCCTTTTATCGGTCATATTACAATACTATGTATACAGGAGCACAATGTCTGTCCCCTTATATTATGTTTTCATCATGTAATTTCATTTTGTTTAAGAATGGAATGATTAAAGTACTATTCATAGTTGTATTGACCTGTTCAACAAAATCATTAATGTAAATGAAATGTTTCCAATCGTATGCATTGGTTGTTAATCATAATACTCAACATGATCATTTGTTATATTTATCTTTCTTCCTTGCTCATCGTCTTCCCCCTTATTCTTTTTCTAGCTATCCACAAATCGACCTGTTATTATATTCCCTGAATTATATTAAACCGCTTGGCTGCATTTTTTTACTGGGTATAGTAAAAAGTGTAATAAATTTTATGATTTCTCACTGTGTGCTTATTTTTTTTTTTCTTTGCTCATCTCTATTTCCTTTCCGTCCTTTATCTTTTTCTACTATACCCAGTGTCCACGCAATGTTACATTGCGTTTATTGTCTGATACCCTTCCATTATGATTAAACATCTTTATTTGATATGGTTTAGAACTAAAGGCACTCTATATTGATGGATCCCATTAAACAATGCAACAATATATTATTCGAAATTGATTATATCTCTCTGATTAATATCAATAACTAATTAATTCATATCATTTTCTTGTCTTTGGACTCCTTCTGATGCTATCCTTGTTTTGACTCAACCTCTCCCATCCAAGGAACAAAGTTCATTATGTTTCAATTTTTTCTTTCCTCTCCTTGTCTTATCGTCCTCCCCCTTAAAAACTTTTCCAGCTATCCAAAATTTTTCTCTGAGATTTCTCTGTAATATTTTATGGTTATGTTTACCACGGCAACATTAGTTTTCCCTTTTTTGGTGATTTTTGAGATCCCTGTCAATCTCGTGTATTAGGATAAGTTGTCATCTTAAATTTGGTATTGGATTTCTGTGTACTAATAAATTTTGGAGTGGATATTTGTTAATTATTACTTTCCTGTATTTTGTTAATTGTTATGCCCGACTTCGCTTCTACTCTACTTTCCAACCTTTTGCTTTTGACAGCACACTACACCCGATGACACCGATATTACCAGTTCCAAAGTTATTTGTCCTATTATACTACTGCAACATAAATACACACGAACCTCTATAAGCAACATGTAATTTTTATTATTCCATGCTAACACATGCAGCCTAAACAAACACTCGGACGATATTGCTAATTTATTTATAAGTTTACAACAATCCTGTTACTATTTACAGTTTCTCTGAAACTTGGTTAAATTTTTGACGAATGAGGCTGCCTTGTTTGACATCGAAATTACCTTTTGAGATTGCATTCGAACATGGTCGAGGGGAGGTGGTTTCTCTCTTTTTTCATCCATTCTGACCTAAGTTAACGTCTCAGACCTGACCTCTCACTCGACTGTGCGATTAGCGATTCCTATTTTCATCGGGTTTCTCTAAATTCCACCAAAATTTTGGTTGGTATTGTCTCAACCAGATTATGTACTTTATTCTGATTTTTAATTGCTCAGTTGGGAAATACCCTAAACAAAATTTCTAGTGAAAGAATCATGTTATATCATGGGTGATTCAATATTGACCTTCTGTCAATAGATAATGACTCCCGAGTAATAATTCATCAATATCTCTATCTATGATTTTATTCCAACTATTGATCGCCCAACCCAATTAACATTTACAAACTGGAACGTACTAGTGTTTCCTTTAATTGGATAATATATTATACCAATGACAATCGTATCCCAAATTAACTCTGGTTGTTATGATTACCAGATCTTTCCTCCGATCATTTTCCCATCTCTCACCAAACAAAATATAGGCCGACTCCCCCTACCCTTACAAGGAAATCGCGCCAGCTCAAGCCAATACTCTAAAAGGCCAAAACAATCTTTATTCCTCGTTGATGGGAACAGGTTGACCCCATGGAGACCAGACCAGCCGTACATAAATTCATTTCCAAATTGTCGGGAACTTCAAACATACACTGCCAATTAAAAATAACACCACTCTAAGCGCACCATTCCCCTAAAAAACCATGGGTCAATAAAGGACTAATTAATACTTCAAACTAAAGATAGTTATATCAAACATACATTGTCAAACCACATGAGGAAATAATTAAAATACACTAAATACGCAGATCACTTAATACTTTATTGCGCTCTGATAAAAAATCATATCTAACTATTAAAATTGAAATGTAAGCGAAATACCAGAGAATTAGGGAAAACTTAAACAATGTATTGGCCTAAATAGGAAGAAACTTTCCAGATTTTTTCATTAATATCACGGTGAAAGATTACCGATATGCAGCAATTGCGAAACCTTCAATAACTTTTTGCTAACTCGAATCGCTCTTGCTAATAATATCCCCTGAACCAACTTGCTTATCTGCAAAACCACCTTTCACACCTACAACAACTCCGATAGCCTGTTCCTATACCCAACCTCTCCGGAGGAACTTCTCAAATTAACATCTGAATTAAAACATCATACAGTGCTCAAAAGAGTGATATTAGCATACTCTTTCTGAAACAAATAATCTCATCCATTGCTGGTGCTCTTTACCACATTTTCCATTCTTTCCCTTGTATCTGGACAGTTCCCACTTACAAAGCAGGCGAATGTAATACCTATCTTCAAAGCAGGCGACAAACATATCTGTTTCAAATATAGGCCTATATCAATACTACCGTCAATATCTAAACTCCTTGAAAAAGGTGTTTACATTCGTATTTTTAATTTTATTTCTAACATAACATGCTTACCCCTCTCCAGTTTGGATTTAGGCCCAAACGATCTACATACAAATGGCTTAATAACTATCAAATAACTTTTTGTAAATTGCTGAAAAATTTGGATAAAAAACTCCACCCATTGGTAATCTTCTTAGATCTCAGCAATGCCCTTTGACACCAGAAATCATAGACATCCTCCTCTATAAGCTAATAAATATGGTGTCAGGGGCGTTGCTAATGATTAGATCAGGAATTACCTAACTAAAGAAAGCAACGTGTTTTTTATTAATGGTACCTTTCTGAACCAGCTTCCATCACTTGCGGACTTCCTCAAGGCTCCATTTAGGGCCACTTTTATTTCTTTTATATATAAAGACCTCCCACTTGTTCTAATATACCACCTCATTTTAATTTTGTTCGCTGATTATACAAATATACTTTTTCCCACCCTGATCCTAATATTGATCAAATAATAAATAATGAACTTAAAGCTATTTATAACTCGTTCAATCAAACATAATTTCACTGAAGGTTAAAAAAACTAACTATATGATTTTTTTAAAATAAACCAGTAATAAACCGGACATTAAAGTTGACATAAAAATTAACAACCCTCTACCAACAGTTCAAACTACTAAAGCTTGGTAGTCTTATTTACCATAAACCTCATGGAATTCTCATGCCAACACATGTCAAAATTAGCTCCAAATATAAATGGAATTACTCGTAAAGTTAGACCATATCTCCCACAAAAATCTCTTTTACCTTTATAATTGTCTTATATTGTTTTTTTTTAAACCCGACATTTCATATGGTGCTATGGCTGGGCTGACGCTAAACAAAGTGGGTTTAGATTCACTTTCCACTCAAAAACGAGCCATCAGAACGCAGAACGGTGCACCAACTCCTTGGAGGGGGGGGGGTGGGGGTTGGCCCATACAGATCCCCTTTTTCATTCTTTTTAAAACTTTTTGAAAGTCCATGATATTTTATAGGCTCCAACTTGCTACTTTTAGACAATTCAACCCTAAATTCCTTCCAAATGATCTTATTGATGAAGATTTCTTTAACTTTCCACACTCCTCGCCCACACACCATTATCAAACTCAGGAATGCTGATATTCGCCATTCGCCAATAAAAAAATGTTCACCTCGGTCCCGGGCAAATAATACCACTTAAATCCAAGGTCCCTTGTCTTGGTCTAACTTTGCCATCCCACCTAAAAAACTCCCTCCTCATCTCCTTTCAAAACAAAAACATGAAAAAATATCTTCTCAGGTCCTATAGTGCTGTCGTCATTCTTATTCTTTTGTTTTTCCCCCTTTCCTTTCTTCTACCTTGTAACTTCTTTCTTTTATCTAATAGTCGGGTCCTGTTTCTACTGCTGTTTCGTGTATGTGCGTTGTGTTATTGCTTGTTTTTGTTGCTTAGTTTCACATGTGTAATCTTAAAGAGGTCATTTGCATCCCACGCCCTGCGTTTAGCAGTGACCTCGTTCACTACTGGTACAGCAGTGATGACATTATTATGACACATTATATATATATATGACACAATTTCATATATAGTATGAACAATTAATAAATATTTTCTATACAGTAATCACTATCCTTAAATCTTTGAATGCCATCATATTGAATTAATCATCACTTTTATAACATAAATATCACAATTATCTTCTCATTTTACCATTCTTCATAATTTTAAAACTGTAATTTTGCTGTATTTTTGTGATGCAACAAAAATATATTTATTGATTGATTGATTGTTGGATTGATTGATTGAGAATAAAGAAAATTCAAGCGAAGGCCAGTCAGCCCTTCTGCTGATAGGGTGATTATCGCATTATCTTAAGCCGGTAAACTGGATCATGGTGAGTTTTAGGCGGCAACGTGATAGGTCTTTGAACTATAGTAGATTTCAAATACGTGAGACCTCATACATAAAACCATAGGGGTGACGGTTCAGCTCTCCGGCCATGTGAGACTAGGCCTTGTTTGCATCACAACACATTTGTGCCCAGGTAGCAGTTACTTTAACAGAATCGCTTACTGAAAATTGATGCATTAGTTCTACATGTCTGTTAATGATAGTAAGGACTTGTCAAATCCGCTTTTCTAATCTCTTATACAAGTTTGGCCCACTTTTTATGGCAAATAAAAACTTAGTTGTGCTATGTGGCATTGATAAAGAATGTATTATTTCTCCAACTGTGATAAAAAATTATATTTTGTAGTGTTAAAGGTAGTTATATGAAATATTGCCGATGTTTTCTTCCTGAATCCTTCAAATGAACAGCCAAGCTATCTTAGATGTGACACAATGTATTTCTGTCAACATTTATTTTACTAGCTACATACTTACAGGCCTATATTGTATGCGGACCATAAACTTTTCTAACTGTGGCCATTAAAATATTTCCTCTTACCCTCTCACGGTGAATGGACAGGACCTAAAACTTTTAATGAGGTCTCAATTATTTTGAAATCTACTATTAGTGTGTTGTTGCGTTCTTCCTCGATTACGACCATTGGTCAACGGACGCTGTAAATATGGCACCGGTAATAAGTGACTTATGCAAAAGAGGTTCTATATAGATAGAAAGGCAAAGCGTTACGTAATCTTTAGAAAATTAATCGTCTCGCATGTTTTGGCCGACCACAAAGGAAACACATAGAGTACCAACAATAGAAATCAACGGCTGCATCCGATTCTTCCATATTACTGTGGGTTCCGCTTGCATATAAACTAATCGAGTAGTATACAAATTGATGATGTGTAGAGGTGGCAGGATAATAGTGCACCTGGATCATTGTGCTCAGATACTCTTTTTGTACCATAATGCCAATGCGCGCTTAGGTGAAAAGAGTATCTAATGAGGCGGTTATTTAAATCAAGACCACTGACGTGTCATTTCATTCGTTGTGTGGCCATGTGTAGGACAAATTTTAACACCAATAGCACCCAACAGGCCAACAAACTGATATTTTGCCGGGATTGTTGTATCGGATTGACATTATGTGTGTATACAAGCACTCAAATCTAATAATTATTCCGTGAATATTCAAACCCATGTCAGCGCCCAGCACGGACGAATTGGGTTTGAATGGGGCTTCCACCCCCTTGGACTTATGTCCCACAGCATGTAGAGACGATTACAATAAGAGTACAATAGGCGTGAGGGAGATTAGCGGATTGTTTGTAAAATTCCATCGGACATAGTTATACCGGTAATAACTGCAGTGTGGACGCAGCTATAGAACATAGATGTAATGTAGGCTCATTAAAGTCTGACCAGAGATTTTGAAATATTATTTGTTGGTGTAAGGGAGGATCGTTATTACGGCAGGGGGGGAGGGGCGATTTCACTATTTTTACCTGTTTTTTCAGATTCCCCCATTCATTTCCATATGTATTTAGGTCCCCTTATAAGTGACCAAAATATTTCAGTTTCCCCCCTCTTAGTTTCAACACTGATCATGTGGTACATGATAAGTGAATATGAAAATACAAAGTCATCGGACCAAGGTTGTACAAAGAACACAATATAATAAAAGTGAAATGGGTCAAGTTGACAGTTAGTAAAAATGAACCAATTTCTTAAACTTTTGGGCAATATTCATGAACGTTTAACACTCCTCTTACCTCCGCCCACTTTTCTAATGCTGCTTTGCGGTCACATCCTACCTTGGGGGGGGGGGGGTGGTTACCACCCCCTTAGTGAACTTTGTTCCGGTGTGCTAAAATGCCAAAAGTTTGCGTAAAAAACTTCCAGGTAATCACTTTCTCATCCTTTCCGGTCATTTTTAGCGAAAAAAATGTGAAGGTAGACCTCACCGGGGTTAGGTATGCCTTCCACAAGTCGACGGGTAGGGGTGGTTGCCACCAAGGAAAATTTAGGGTCCAGTTTTGAAAATATGTTTCCACAGTATGCTCTAAACGCGATATTCCTAGCCATTTGCCATCATTAGAGCTGAAAAACCAATAGGACAAAATCCGATATACATGTTTTTTAGCGCCAAATTGGATTTGCCTATTTCAGTGGAAAATTTTGCGGGACTGCGGACTTATGACTCATTGTTCCAACCATACTAGGTCCGTTCGTACTATTTGGTATCATGGATAAAGAGGAGCAACAATAAGCTATCCACTGATATCAAAATCATAAGCATCGGGGCTTTATAACAAGTTCCCTGGGGGGTTTTTGTTATGTTGTGTGAGTTGTTTGTGTTTGTGAACCATCCCCCCTCTTAGTAACCGTGTTACCAAAAAAAAAAAAATCGTAAGACGAGGGAATGCATTTTATGTAATTTTATCAATGAACATTTTAGACATTATAGATCTTCTACATTATATAAATGATGTACATCAAATAAAGGCTGGACTCAGACAGAGACTTAACGGAGAGGGCGCCTTAAAGTTTCAACCAAATCGTGTTTTTGCATGTACACAAAAAAAAAATGCTGTCCTATACTAATCACTGGTGAAATAACTAAGCTCAAAAATCGAAGTCGTCATATAGAAAATCCCCAATTTGTTATAAAATTCGGCTCCGAATTTTTGTATACAAGAATCTTATGGACGCAATTTACTATACAAAAGATTTACTGCCTTAAAACGAAATATCCAATTCATCTCAAACTTGGATTTTGCATTGAGTTACTATCTTTAGGTCTAGGTGACTATTTTTAATTCATTACACAAACACATTAATAATTTAAAATTGAAATCTCTGAGTCGGACTTTAATAACCCTGATCTTGCAATGGAGTCAAGAGTGATTATACCTTGTACTGTATTGCTATTTGGTAGTTATACAAACAGTTTTGTTTGAACATTTCTGATAGCAGATTTGTAAACAATGTATAAAATAAAAAAGAATGAACCCAAATTTCTCAGATAAAATAGCTAAGGCATTTGGAAACGACGATTTGTGAAATTTGCACTATTTTGCGTTTAATTTTCACCAATTTAAACACCCTTTCTCAAACTACAAAATAAAAACTAGGCGATGTCACATTAACGTAAACAGTAGTCGGCAACCAGTTTGGAGCCACTTTTACGCATTGTTTTCATGGGCAGAATGGGACCCGCATCATATCAATTTGTATTTAAATTACAATATGCATGCAACAAAGTGGTCCAAACATTGTTTTGCGACTACTCAGAAAAATGAAATATCTCTGCTTTCAGACCACCAATTTGAATAAAGCAAAGTTTTAATGTGGCAGTAAAAACATTTGTAAAAAAAAAAAAAAAAAAAAAAAAAAAATAAATATGATCAAAAAAAAATAAATGTGTTTCCAATGTATTGTTATATGGCCTCCATGTTTCGGGATTAAACTTTTAAAATATTATTTTCTCATTTTATTTGAGAAAAGATTTCTCACAGGACAAGTTTTTTGTTTCGATAAAATTCCTGAGAGAAAGGGGAATACCCATAGTTGTTTTGCTAAGTGCACCTGTTTAGATTTGCACAATAGGGGAAGTGGGGGATTCACAAAGAATGCTAAAATTAGAAACGTACTCAGCTTGTTTAGGATTAAAAAAGATCAAACATTGCAAGATCGGGAATTCCCCCACAAAGTTATATATATGAAATGCCCTGTCATTTAGATGTGAAATTGATTTGATGGTGCAAGGATCATGTTTGCATGAGGTGATGTAATGATTATTGTTAGAAAGGGAAATTCTAGCTGTGTGAAGATAATAGTAGTGTGTGATGAAGGACTTGAGGCCAGCAGTGAAATTCAGAGGAGCTGAAATAGAGCTATGGAGCTATACAGTATATTAATTATAGCTAGTTTTTTCTCTACAATAATGTAGTTTGAGTTCTCCATCTAGTGCCAGGATTTAATAGTTTGGATGCCGCCGGAGCTTGAATGCTAATTGTCTGCGTCGTCTTTTAAGCCAAAAGAGCTTCAGTTTTGGAATCAAAAAGGGATTACAGTTTGTGGTCCTATATGAGGACAAAAGCGACAGACTGATGGTGGTATATTACCGGGATTTTTTATTGTGGACCATTTGTCGTAGAGGAAAGCCCCGTCGTCTTGAATGCTGGACAAGATTACCTTCAGGGAGCGGAGAAGATTCCCTTGGAACTATAATACCTGAGGAGTTTTGTATGAAAAAGTGTGCGCTGTCATTTGGAGTTTCGCTGGAGGCCATATCATCGTGAACTGCAACGCTTCTTGTGGACATTAGTGGACATTCTTGAGGGCAATAACAGATACATGTATCGAAAATATGGGATGATAGTAATTTTGTTTTGGACCATACCAAATTCTTGAACCAAATCAAGTAAAGATCATTAAAACTGTTTATAGATAAATTTAGATCATTTGTGCAACAGGCTCTTTATTGTGTTTGAAAGGTATTTCTGACATTAGACGTCTACGAGACGGTCATAACAGAATTGGGGGCTCGTTTTCCGGGAATTGAATTGAGAGAAATTTGAGGGCCTATTGTTCAGCATTACAAACCAAAAAGTGTTATAATTGTAAACATTGTGCACATTTTAGATACAAAAATTTGAATTTGAATTGAAGTTTTATTGATTTTTTAGTTTTTTTGTGTATATTGTGTTTGTAGAGTACAATCAAAATGGAAGTTTGACCAGAAGGGTCATAGGGCAAATAACTTGGAGAAGTTTGATGAGCTGGAAAGCCTGAGTAATGAAACTAGCCAAGCATTTAGGAATTGAGGCAAAACATGCAGAGAAAGCAAGTCATCAAAAATAGTTTGATTGAAAAGTGTCCAGGAAGATGTTTGGGATAGTTCATATTGGATAGGATAGAAGAAATTCAGGAGTAACAGGGCCCAAAAAAAAACGTTGTGGGGGGAAAAATGCATTCAAGTTAAAAGAACTTGAAATTCAAAAGGACATTGGAATAGCATTGAAAAAGATGGAGATGGAACAAAACCAAAGGAAAAGGAAATTGAAAATTAGAGAAAGAAAAATTGCAATGCAAATGCAAAAAGAGATCCAACAACAAGAGATGGAATTGCAAAATTGAAAAAGAAAAGGAATTGAAAAGGAAAAATGCAAAAAATGAGATGAAACAAAAGGCATGAAGCTCAGTTCGAGTTAGAAAAATTGAAACAAACATTCTAGCTCCTCAGACTCTTCCAAGAAATCTGGTTTTGTGCGGCGAAAAATATTCGCCTGGTTCCAAAGTTTCAGGAACAAGAAGTAGACAAATACTTCTTACACTTTGAGAAAATTGCCAATAGCTTTTTGAAATGGCCCAGATCTTGGGAACCTTGTTTACACAGTCACCGTGTTCAGTGTAAGCCCGAGAACATTATATTCGCCAGTCATTAGACATATTAGTGATTATATGAGGGTTTAATCCATGCCGTGCTCAAAGCTCATAGATTGGTGCCAGAGGCATATAGACAAAAATTCAGGTCTTGGTCTTGTCAAACAGGATGACCGACCCATGTTGAATTGCCGTGTAAAGGAACAAATGTTTGATCGCTGGCTTCTCTCAAGAAGTCGGGCAAAATTTTGTCAACTTAGGGAGTTGATGTTAGCTGAATAGTTTTCAAAAAGCAGTGTCTACATCCCGATATTAAAACACATCTGGATGAAACAAATTGAACAGTTTTGCGTGAAGCAGCCGTAAAGGCAGACGATTAAATGCCATGACCCAACAATTAAGTAATACTAATAGGCCTAGCAAAGAATTAACTAGGTACAACAAATACACAATAAGTAGTCGGGTTCCAACAAACGTCCCATGGTACACTCAGGAGGGGGAAATCCTAGTCAGTTCCCATGAAAAGGGAGTCAGAAGTATGGGTGCTAATCAGAACCATGGGATGGGACCCAAATCACTTCACATGCAATCACTGTAAGCAGCCAGGACATACAGGTCACGGTGTTGGGAGATCCATGGCTATCCACCAAAAGGGAGGGGAGCCAAAAGTGCGCAAAACCAATAGGTTGTGCAGTTAATTTGAGGTCAAAGTTCATCTTATGTTCAGAAAGAAGAAATCCCACAAAAGGAATTGACACAGAAAAAAGTAGGGAGGACTTTAAGCCTTTGTTTGGAGGATTTGTGTTCACGTTCAGGTGTAGTTTAGATACAACAAAACCCATTAGAACATGCGGGAAACGTGCTGCGCGCAGTCCTGACTATCGGAGATGCACTTCCATTTGATATTGAGAGTTCCAATGGAACTAGTGCATTGATTTAGGGGATAGGTATGGATTGTATAAGTGTCTCTCTTCAACCTTTTAAAATGAATTTGAAATCAGACTTGGTTCTGGAACTGCTACGATATTGGTGTTAACAAGAAATCCAGTGTCAAGGGGTATCCATGGGTTAGGGAATGAATTGGCAGGGGGAAAAGTACTCCCAGATCCCATAGTTTCCCAGGTGCCCTGTAAGATCGGAATAAATTATGACGAAACCGAAATTTTCCCAGCTTGTGCAGTAAACTAGTCCAATGACCAGAAAAGCCTCACAGGAAAACAGTGCGCAGGTGATGAGTCAAAATAAGATCTTAGTCAAAATACTCACACAAAGAGCGTTGAGGATGACTTGTCCCAAATTTAGAGGATACTTTCTCTCAAAATGGAGGGATTTGGAGGAATTTCCCTATTAGGGAGATACAATTCCCTGTTAGTGAAAATCCAGCCCCGGAATTCACAAAACAAAGTGACAAGCTGGTAACAATGAAAATCAGCCGATGAGACATGTTAGAGTTAGGGATGTTAAAGGAGACCCTTTAAAGCATTGACAAGCCGAGTAAATGAGCCAGCACAACGACCCAGCACTAGGAAATTAGGTGAGAGGGCATTTCGCAAAGGAAGCCGAGCAAAATTCCTGTGTGTTTCTACAAACAAAATGGTGTCCTCATGAGGAAATGGCGACCACCCGATGCACGTGTAGATGAAGAATGGAAGGTTGTGCATCAAATTGTCGTGCCAAAGGTAACCATAGGGAAGTGATAGCATAGCCCATGATAGTCCCATGGCAGACACTTAGGTGTGAGAAAAAAAAACACATGACAGAATTAGGAGTCATTTTTGGTGGCCACATCAGAAAATGTGTCTGAGTATTGTAGACTTGTCACACATTGTCAAATGGTGGGGCAAGCCTCATCAGAAAATTCCTAGTGCTCCCTTGCAACCATTACCAGGCATTTGATGAGCCATTTAGTAGGGTGTTAATAGATTGCGAGGGACACTTACAAAGCCAAGTCAGGAAACAGTATTACCATCACGTGTGCTTCCACAAGATTCCCTGAGGATATACCCTTGTGAAATATTAGGGCAAAGAGTATAGTGAAAGCTCTAACAAGTTTTCACCCTAGTAGGGCTTCCAAAATCAATTAAGTCTGATCAAGGTTAAAATTTCTGTCAGTTTATTCACACCAAGTCATAGACCAGTTGGGAATTTTCCCAGTAAGTTTCTTTCAGAATACCACCCAGAATCCCGGGGGCCCTACGAAAGGTACCACCAAACATTGAAACAATGTCAACAACCTATTGTTTGAAGTTGAGAGGGAGTGGATGAGGGAGGGGGGGGGGGGGGGGGGGGGGGGGGGGGGTGGGGGTTCATCCCTGTTATTGCTACCAGGGAGGTGACAAGAGTCCTTAGGATTCGTCCAATTTGAGTGGTTTGGTCACAAAGTTAGGGGACCATTGAAGTTACTGAAAGAAAAGGGGTTGTGTGAAGCCTGATTGAATTGTTAGGACTATGTGTCTCAATTCAGACACAGGCTCCAAACAGCCACAGAAATTGCCAAAACAAAATCTCAAAACAGAGTCAGGCAAAAATGGAAACATGGTTGACAAAAATGCGAGGAACAGAGTATTCAAGCCAGGTGATAGAGATTTGGCACTTTTCCCATACAAGGGGCATCCTTTGCAAGACAAGTTTCTGGACCATATTTGAGATTGAGAACAATGTGGGAGACCTTGACTATGGCCAAACACCAGGTAGACGTAAAGTCGACAGGTTGTCACATAAATATGCTCAAGAGTATAATGAAAGAGATGAGAACGTTAGGCCTGCATGTGTAATGTCATCTCGAGTTGATGTGTGTACAAATGGTGACATCACACAGTTAGAATTTGAACAAACCAGCACTGTAAAAACACAGAAAATGAGTATGGTGGCAAATTGCAAAATTCTGGACATACTTGCCAATTTAGACAACAA
Organism: Ophioderma brevispina; assembly: GCA_023653785.1. NCBI lineage: Eukaryota > Metazoa > Echinodermata > Ophiuroidea > Amphilepidida > Ophiodermatidae > Ophioderma > Ophioderma brevispina. The sequence continues at coordinate 34,503 of JAMKCH010085818.1, read as the reverse complement.
ATTAGTCACCTCCAAAGTCAAAAAGGTGAATTGATTGAGGTAGTTAGTTCATGAGTGGGAAAACAATGTCCTGATTACCCCAGTGAGACAATGTCATAACCCATGACATGGATGTAGGGACTCCAAGCCTGTAAAGCAAATCCTTATAGGGTGAATTCAATCAAGTTGCAACATATCAGGAATGAGGTGAAAAACAGGTTAGACAATGGATTAGTAGAGCAAAGCAATAGTGAATGGAGTTCCCCATGTATTTGGTTCCAAACCTGATGGTTCATTTGCGTTGGTCACAGATTTTAGTAAAGTCAACGTCTGTCCAAAACGACTTCATATCCGATCCCACGGATTGATAATTGCATAGATAGAGTGGAAATGCAAAATTGTTAGCCAAATTTGATTTGTTGAAGGGGTAGTGGCAAGTTCCCCTCATGACCGTGCGACCAAAGAAACTTCAGCCTTTTGTACGCCACATGGCCTATACCAATACAAAAGATGCATTGGTCTCAAAAATTCTGCCGCAAAATTTCAGAGATTAGTGAACAGTGTAGTTGCAGACATAGAAAACTTGTGAAGCCTATGTCGACGATCTCCTTGTGTACAGTGAAACATGGGAAGAAAACATGAGACAGCTCCATCAATTGTTTGAGAATTTATATCAGGCAGATTTGACTGTGAATCTGAGTGAAAAGTGAATTTTGCCATGCAAATGTCACGTGTCACATACTTAGGGCAAGTTGTAGGACAAGGGCAAATTAGGCCAAGCACTGCAAAAGTTGAAGCATTGAGAAATTACCCACACCACAGGGCAAGAGAGAACTCATGAGATTCTTGGTAGGGTCGGGTAGTACAGAAAATATGTCCAAATTTTCTCAGAAATTGCGTTCGCGCTTGACCAACCTTGAAGAAAAAAGCCAAAATGTGTGTGGTCAGAGCAATGCCAAAAAGCGTTTGAGAAAAAAATCTATTTTGATGAATGAGCAGATTTGATTGCGCCAGACTTTCAGAACAATTCAAGTTGGCAGTTGATTCAAGTGATGTAGGCTGTGGTTGGAGTTCTCATGCAGCAGATGAAACTGATGTAGATCATCCTGTATGTATTCTCAAAGAAGTTTGGACAACACCAGAAAAACTATCAAACAATTGAGAAAGAATGTCTTGCATTGCTACTATTGTCATTGCAAAATTTTGAAGTGTATATGAGTACAACAGCCCACCCAGTTCTAGTGTACACGGATCACAATCCGTTGACTTTCATACACAAGATGAAAAAACTATGAAACAGGACTTGTCAGGTGGAGTTTTTTTAACTCTACAGAATACAATCTGGGACATAAGACATATCAAAGGCAAAAGAGTAATGTCTTGGGAGCTGCCTGGTCAAGGAGCTAGCCTAAATGTGTTCAGAAATTGATATTAACAAATTTAGGTAATTATGGACTGAAGGCAGCAATGGCAGAACATTATGATAAAAAGTGTAAAAATTTGCACTGTGTAAACTGTATGGTAAAATAACCACAAAATGGATAAGAAAAAGGGTTATAAAGCAAGATTTTGGAAAATTTAATTTCATTCGAATTTCTTTTTAAGGGGGAGGATGTTATATGGCCTCCAGTTTCTGGATTAAACTTTTAAAAAATATTATTTTCTCCAATTGTATTTGAGAAAGATTTCTCACAGGACAAAAAAAAAACAAAATGTATTTTGTTGACTATAAAAGGAGAAAGGGGAATACCCTTAGTTGTTTTTGCTAAGTGCAACTGTTTCGATTGCACAATAGGGGAAAAAAAAAAGGGTTAAAGTGGGGTGGGAATTCCCCAAGATGCAAATTAGAAACTGGACTCAGATTGTTTATGCTTTAAAAAAAGATCAAAAACATTGCAAGATCTGGGAATTCCCCACAGTTATATATCAGAAATGGTAATTTAGATGGTGAAATATGATTTGATGGGCAAGGTCATTTTATGCATGAGGATGATGTAAATGAGTGTGCTGTATGTTAGAAAGGGAAAATCTAGCTTGTGAGCTAAATGGAGTTGTGACTGAAGGACTGCGGCGAGCAGTTGTAATCAGAGGAGCTGAACTATAGCTCTGGAGCTATACAGATAATTATAGCTAATTTTTCTGCTACAAAAATTGTAGATTTGAGTTCTACATCTAGGCCAGGATTTAATATTTTGGATGCCGCCGGAGCTTGATAGCTAAATTGTATGCTGTCGTCTTTTAAGCCAAAGAGCTTCAGTTTTGGAATCAGAAAGATTCCAGTTTGTGGTCCGATATGAGGACATAGCGACAGGAATGATGGGGGTATATTACCGGATTTTATTGTCATTGTGGGCCATTTGTCGCGAGGGAAATAGCCAGTCGTCTTGAACTGCTGACAAGTTACTTCAGGACGTGAGAAGATCCCGGGGAATATAATACCTGAGGAGTTTTGTATGGAACTTGTGCGCGGTCATTTTGGAGTCTCGCGTGAGGACTATCATCGTTGAACTGCAACGCTCTTGTGGACATTAGTGGACATCTTGAGGACAATAAGTATACTTGTAATCTAAAAATAGTGTGTGTATATGTATTTTGTTTTGAACATACAAAATTCTGGAACAAATCCAAGTAAAGATCATTAAAACTGTGTATTATATATAATTTAGATCATTGTGCAACGGCTCATTGTATTTGTGTTTGAAAAGGTATTCGACCTTAGACGTCTACGAGACGTACATAAACAGAAGATTTTTCTGTTACAGCCTGTACCTCCTCATTTCCCTTACAATACCATTGTTGGTTATATTTGTTAAACTTTTTCGTGTGTTTGTAGTGCCTTTTTTGTTGAACTCACTTATTGCATGCAGGTTTCATGACCTCAGGCGATGCGATGTGTACGGCCTATCACATAGACTGAGGAATCCATGTATGCCTACATGGTTCTTCTGGAAGGTCGCATTGACACATTGCCTTCCAACTATCTCTATAGGGAGGCCTAGTCTTTTCTCTCCATTTCTTCAGAAAACAATTCAGGTTCCCCCCTTTACTACTGAGGAAAATTCAAGTTCCCCTTAAAGCCAGCATTTTGTTTCAGGTTCCCCCAAAAAAGTGCCCATTACCCCTGCCCATAAATAACGATCGCGCCTGATAATGAAAAATAGCCAACTACAAATAAAGATAGTATCCTAAAATGCACAATCCGAAATTTGAGATGAATTGGATCCTTCGTTTTGATGCCGTAAAATTATGGGTAGTTTACGTCCTATGGGATACTGTGTATAACAAAAATTCCGGATCCGGAATTTTATAACAAAGTTGTGATGTGCTATAATGAAGGAATTCGATTTAAAGCTTAGCAATTCACACAGTGATTAGTATATGGCAAGCATTTGTTTAAAAGGGTTTAAAAATATTGCCACTATCTTTGTGCATATTACTAATGTGAAGTCAACCCAAAATTTGAATTTGAAGCAAAAGTATCAAAGGTTGGTGGAATTTGCGTTTATGATACTTCAAGACCTTAAAACTCTCTCCTCCAGGTTGATGTACGCCGCTGTATGTTCATGGTTCTCTTCTAACAAACAACAGTATGTCGAATGTAAAACAACTGGTCAAAATTCCACCCATTACGTAACTGTGTGCGTATCTTTTAGAGTTTTTTTTTAATCCCTTTTAAAGATTTTCATATATGTTCAAGTGTGAATAACTTGTTCAAAAAATTGGTTCACCGTTTTCACTCAACCAGAAAGTGGCACAAACTCGATTTTGTGTTCCGCGGAACTGGAGTTATCTCTTGATTGAACAAGCAAATGAGATGAAACAAAAAATCCCGAAAGCCTGGTCTTTTATATTTAATGTGATGTACAAAACCACTTTAATAATGTCTATGTTGAGATATTATATTGAAAAAAAATCGGTTTAATTGTACCATTTTTGAGGCAACACTGTATTATACACGTAAGGAAGAGCAGAAGGCCTCCAGACCAAGTGCGCCAGAAATGTTTCATGAAGTTAGTGACCGTCCTTAGTGGAAAAACATGATCACCAACGTCCATCTTGGGCATGGTATTGGGGGGGGGGGAGGGAAGAGAGAGGGAGAGAGAGGGGGAGAGAGGGAGAGAGAATTGAGCTCTTTCAAAACGTCTAAGAAATAATATCTACTTATTGCCTTAGTAGCGGAATTAAAGCAAAAAATTATATATAATCACATTTTTGGAAAGCGCCTCCAATTTTTCAATTTGTTGAGATCCTTGCACAGTTTGTATTGGTAATTCTTTAGTAAACTATACCCGTGAACGGCTAAGTTCAAAATTTCAGTATTGGTCTAAAAGAAAGATTTGGATTAGAATGAGGGATCCCGATTGTAATTTTAACGCGGCAGGGGGGGGCGGAAACTCCAAATTTCTGTCCGTCCACCTCACGAAAACACCTCTAACTTGACATGCGTGAACAGACGGAAACAGCTAATGGATGACACGTACATGACACATTCACATTTATCGGCCTATTTTATAGATGCAAGACGTTTCCAACAGATTTTGAATTAATATTATCGAGGATCCTCGGTATTAATTATTCTAAATAAATAATTCCTGATTTTGCTGACAGAGAATTTCGAGCTTTACCATTCCAATCACTGGGGTAAAATAAAAATATTATCAGTAGTAGTAATTGAGTCAGTAACTTCATTCATAAAAACCTGCGCGCTCAGTATGAATTATTATGAACAGTTTTCAACAATGAAGGAGGACGATATACTCTAGGCCCAATCAGAGCGTCGACCACGCGGATCAGTTTGCTGACGTTCCATCGCCAATTCCCATCGTTCTCGCCCATTTAGAATCTGTACATCAGCAGTACGCACGGGACTGTTTTATGAGGAAGACGAACAGACGCAGTTTAAAGAAAACGGGCAAGTATTATTGTGTTAGGCAGGAAACTGGAGTTTTTTGTGACGTCATATACCCACATTATGAGTTCTTAAAAAATGTTATGCTCTACACTTAGGTGACTAAGTCATCCATAGCTCCCCTTCAAGCCGGAACCTTGGTGTCATTGTTGAGAGATCAATGGACCGGTGTATATCGTGCATAACATATTATGGACAATTATTAGCATTGTATGGAGCGATTTATTCATCTTATGACGCATAACCCCCGCAACCGCGCGCAAGTGGCTGTAAGCCTGCTAAAAACTGAAACGGGGATCCGTCTGCTAATAAGTCCACGGTAAGGGTATTTAGCCGGTGACTATGTTTTCAGTTTGTAGACTTATGGACCCATCTTTTTCAATTCATGCGGGGACAACTTGAATATTAATTATAAAAGGAACAAATAACAGATGTTGCATCTAAAAAAGAATTTTATTAGGGAATAAAGCCAATTTTGTTGAAAAAATAAAGATTTGATGAGTCACCGCATTGATTGGTTTATATTTTGCTCGGGGGGACCCATTCAGGTTAAAAATGACGTACGTATCCCTACATTGGAAAAAACACAACCGATTATCGTATCGTTCGTCGGTTTTTGAATCAGTAGGGAAAAATGGAATTTTGTACTGTTTCGACATAATAAACGGTGTCTTTTGGAAAAATAATAGCATTTGGCAGAGGGTCATGTACAGACCTTATTTAACATAGTCGGATTTATATATACTCAGCCCCGAAGAGCAAACTGATACCTGATACCTGAACGCCCCCCCCCCCCCCCCCCCTGAACTGGTACCTGACACGTGACACCAAAACTATTCATCTCGTTACCGTTTATAACTACAAAACGGCAAAGCACAAGCATTCTGTATCTCCGTTGTCACAGCGTAATCGATCAAGAGGTGAGACTATACTGTGGTTCTGTACAGGGGGGGTAGGGACACGATATGCTCGATTTGGGCCTTGGGGATTTCAAAACGGTAATTTGGGGAATTGCCTACGTGCATTTACTATGGCAGTCTCGGATCCCAGTGACATTAAAAAATCATCTCTAAACTTTGCAGCCAAAGATCTTATACTATCATGATAAATTAGAAAAAAATATGACTTCAAAATCCGTCGGAGGTTAGTGGATTTAACCCGCCTGTAAAATAGGTCAATTTCCAATAACGGTCATTTAGATTTAAATATGAGTGACACGGCTAGTATTTAGTCAAAGTCTGGGTGTAACCGTTCGATATGCGTAAGAGCGCCCTACTACCGTAAGTCTTTGAACAGACTAGCACCCGGAGTTGATGCTGCTTTGAATGTGCTGTTGCTGTTAGGTGGGGATGTCCTACCCCCTGGTTCTTTAGGAAAGAATAGTTTCAAATGCATTTGAAGGCGTAGTAAAGACTATTTTCAATGCAGTTACCAGTCATAGTGTGGTTATTTTTCAATTGACGTACTTACCAGCAGAGGGGTAAGCTAATCTCTTAAATTGTTTTTTGAACAGTTCAAATCAAATTCAATGCAAAATAATGCTCCTTAGTGATAGACATGAAAACAGTAATAGTAGCAGTGTCACCTGTCACGCATGAATTTTGAAACCATTTAACACAATGATAAGCTTATACTGCCGCGGTGGACACCATCACCATGTGAATGGTCATCTCAACGAAAAAGACTGGCATGGTACCGCATGCTTCGAACTCGATCCATTCATGATCCAATATAGCAACTGTTAACTGATTTGTAATCGGGGTCTTCTAAGCGTTTTGGGTATCTCATGGTAGGTGATTTGTTACCATTGGAATCAAAATGTGTGATTTGGGGCGCCACAATTTACTTGCATGCAATAACATTGGGTTCCGAATTGGACACCCTCAACTTGTTACATCCAAATTTCAGGTGATGAATTTCAGCTGTGCTTTTAATGTGGTTTATCTGGAATGTACCATGTTTAAAGATGCTATAATGTTGAGGTTGTATTTTTTTGTTTTTTTTTAGCTTCTTATTGTTTCAAATATGTTCCAGTCAAACTCAAAAATCTTAGGGGGCTATAGGAATCAGCTTCGTAAAAAAATTACCTGTGCATAACTCAAAAACTCCAGAAACTTCTCTGCCCAAAAAGTAATCTCTATCAAACATAATACCTTGAACATACGCGCCATTGGCTACAGAGCTATGGGCTCTGTAGCCATGCGCACAAATACACTCTAATATCAAAAACAGCCCTTGATATTAGTATACACCCCAAAACCATTGCACTCCTGGATTCATAGCGCAAGTGACACAGCCACAAATTAGGTAGACGTTTCATATAGAAGTCCCAGGGATGGCAAATGAGCTTATACAATTGATTCGCCATGCGCTGTATGACGTTGTGCAGTAGCGCTTGACGGAATGAATGGCCAAACCTCATTTGATCAGTGGGCTTCTAATGAACTTCTACCACAAATGAGTATGGAAATTGAGGATATTGCCAGTTTCTCTTATAGTTCGAGGGATCTGGTTCCAAGACTCTGGACCCAGGACGCTGAAAGACTTTGACCCTACGACCTTGTTTGGTTAGTTATAGTAAGCCAGAGCAGAACGCCAGGAGTTCTTTGAGGGCATATGGTGACAGGCGATTAGATAAATCAGCAGGAGCAGTATTGTTAGTGCGTTAAGACAAAAAGAAAGAGGCTAAATTGATTCCTTTCCATGGGCAGCCAGTGAAGTCTAAGTGCCGGGGTAATATCTCTTGGGATATGAGCCGGGCCGCATTGTGCTGCAATCTTTGAACCCTGTTCAATTCAAAATCATATTATGTAGCACCGGAAGAAGAAGATTACCAAAGTCAAGACGAGAGGAGTGACCAAAGCCCTGACCACACTATGAAGAGTTTCTTTATCCAGTTTTCTTATTCTACGGATTTTTCGTAACTGGAAGTTAGTCGATTGACAGAGGGCTGGATACATGTTAGTCATAGTCACATTGCATCAAATATGACACCCAAGTTTCGAACAGACTGCGTTGGTTCAAATACGCGCGTCACCATTATCAGCGACACAGGTGGCAGTTTCTGAAGAAAAATATGGTGATCCAAGTGTGATGAATTTCAGATTAGCTTTCAGAGTTATTTATTCATCTCAACCATTGCATAACAACAAATATAGTTATATGAAAATAGACAAAATTCAATTGAGATGAGGATACCATAAGAAAACGCAAGGCGTGTGACATATAGCACCCTGATAAGGTAACGTTATTGTTTACAGATTACTCAATGATAGACAAAAATATTCTAATTAACATAATAAAGTAAGGGACAATAAATAACTGAGCTAAAAACAAAACTATAAAAACGAAAAAACAGACAAACAAAACACACCAATCAAATACGTAACAGGCAAGAACGAAAGGCGCAGATGGACAGACCATACAAAACAAAACCTTTGGACAGACTGTATCGTGTAAGGTGAATCTGAACTGTATTGATCGATGATTGATTTGCAACCTTTTTTTGAACGTAATTAAGAGAGGAACAATTTTTAAGTTTAGCATTAGGGAATTCCAAACAATGAACACTGGGTTTGATTGTGTTTCTGGCCAGAAGGTGTTAGGTGGGACTGATATAAAAATCACTTGCATGACGTGTGCTCTAGTGATGTATTGTTGCATAACGGTGAAAAGTTATGGTCTAATAAGTCAGTCCGCGGGTACATTTTTATTTGGGGATATTGGTACATAAATGAGGCTAGCTGAAGAGTATATAGATCTTGGATTTTAAAGTACTATAGATTTAATAAATAGAATTATGTTTGCTCTCGTTGAATTTAACTAGTCGGATTTTTATATATCGTTCGCCCCCGAATAGCAAACTGATACCTGATACCTTACACTTGGACCCGGTACCTGACACGTGACACCACCTATTCATCTCGTTAGCGTTTATAACTACAAATCGGCAAAGCAGCAAGCAATTCTGTATCTCCGTCTGTCCACCGCGTCAATCGATCAAGATTTGATACTATACATGTGGTTTGTAAAGGGGGTAGACACGATCTGCGGATTTGGGCATAGGATTTCAAAACGGTAATTGGGGAATTTGCTACGTGCATTTACTGATGCAGTCTCGGTCCCAGTGACATTAAAAATCATCTCCTTAAACCTTTGCTCAAAAGATCTTAGTAATATCATGATAAATTAAGAAAAAAATATTGACTTCAAATCCTCGGTGTTATGGATTAACCCGCGTAAAATAGTGTAATTTTCCAATAACGTCATTTAGATTTAAATATTTCGTGACCAGCTAGTATTTAGCAAGTCTGTGTGAAACCGTTCAATATGCGTAAGAACGCCCTGCTAACGTTAAGTCTTTGAAACAGACTAGCACCCATGAAGTTGATGCGTTTTGGATTTGCTGTTGCTGTTAGGTTGGCATGTCCTACCCCCCTGGTTCTTTAGTAAAGACTAGTTTCAATGCATTTGAAGGCGTAGTAAAGACTAGTTTCAAGGCATTTGAAGGCGTAGTAAAGACATAGTGTGGTACTTTTCACTATGACGTACTTACCAGCAACGGGGTAAGCTAATCTTAAATTGTTTTTTTGAACATGGTCAATTCAAATCAATGCAAATAATGCTTTCCCCCCCTTAGTGGGATAGCCCATGAAACAGTATAGTAGGCAGTGTCATGTCCACGCATGAAGTTGAAACCCTTTAAACATCATGATAGCTTAATACTGCCTCGGTGACACCATCACCAGTGACTGGTCATCTCAACGCACAGACTGGCATGGTACCGCATCCTTCTAACTCGATCCATTTCCTGACCCAATATAGCAACTTTTACCTGATTTTGAATCGGGTTTTCCTAAAAGTCTTGGGTATCTCATGGTAGGTGATTTGTTACCATTTGGAATCAAAATGTGTGGTTTGGTGGCCAAATCTTACCTTGCATGCAATAACCTTGGGTTCCGAATTTGACACCCTCAACTTTGTTTACATCCAGATTTCAGGTGATGATTTCAGCTGTGCTTTAATTAATGTTGTATTGAATGTACACTGTTTAAAGATGCTATATATGTTAGGGATTTTTTTTAGCTTCTTTTTGTTTTTATTTTTTTCAAATATGTCATGTCCAAAACTCAAGAAATCTTAGGGGGCTATAGGAATCATGCTTCCTTGTTAAATTACCGGTGCATAACTCAAAACTCCAGAAACTTCCTCTGCAAAAAGTAATCTCTAATCAAACATAATCCCCTTGAACATACGCGCCATGGCTACAGAGCTATTCGCTCTGTAGCCATGCCAACCGATACACTCTAATATCAAAACAGCCCTATGAAACTTATTATACACCCCAAAACCATTTGCACTCCTGGATCATAGCGCAAGTGACACATCCACAATTAGGAGACGTTTCATATAGAATTCCCATGGATGCATGAGTTTTAAAAAAAAAAAAACAATGGATTCCGCCATGCGCTGTATGACGTTTGTGCAGTATGCTTGACGGAATGAATGGCAATACCATTTGCATCAGTGTGACTTCTATATGAACTTCTACCACAAATGAGCATGGAAATTGAGAGATATTGCCAGTTCCTCTTATAGTTCGAGGGATCTGGTTCCAAGACTCTGGACCCAGGACAGGGCTGAAAGCCTTTACCCTACGACCTGTTGTTGTTCTAGGTTGTATATTAAGCAGAGCCGAAGCAGAGTTCTTTGAGGAGCAATAGGTGACAGAGATTAAGATAATAAGCAGGAGCAGTATTGTTCGTGCATTTACAGAACAAAAAGAAGAGGCTACTTGATTCCTTTCCATGGGCCGCCATTTAAGCCTTTAGTGCCGGGGTATCTCTCCTTGATTGGATCCGTGGCAGCATTGTTCTGCAAATCTTTGAACCCTGTCCATTCATTCATATTCTGAAGCACCGGAAAGAAGAAGATTACCATAGTCAAGACGAGAGATTACCAAAGCCCTGACCACACTATGAAGGGTTTCTTTATCCAAGTATTTTTTTTATTCTACGGATTTTTCGTAACTGGAAGTTAGTCGATTGACAGAGGCGGATACATTTTTAGTCTAGTCACATTTGCATCAAATATGACACCCAAGTTTCGAACAGACTGCGGTGGTTCAATACGCGCGGTCACCGATTATCAGCGCCACAGGTGGCAGTTTTCTGAAGAAAATATGGTGATCCAAGGTGATGAATTTCAGATTTCAATTTTCAGATTTTATTTATTTCCATCTCAAACAACATTGCTAACAACAATTATAGTTATATGAAAATATACATTAAAATTCAATTGGAGATGAGGATACCATAAGAACGGCAAGGCGTGTGAATAAGCACCCTGATAAGGTAACGTTATTGTTTTACAATTACTCATTTCTAGACAAAAATATTCTAATTACCTAATAAGTAGGGACAAAAATACCTGAGCTAAAACAAACATATAAAAACGAAACAGACAAACAAAACACACCAATCAAACGTAACTAGGCAAAGAACGAAAGGTGCAGATGGACATACCATACAAAACAAAACTTTGACAGCTGTATAGTTTTAAAGGTGATCTGAACTGTAATTGATCGATGATTTGATTTTGCAACCTTTTTTTTGAACGTAATATAGAGTCAATTTTTAAGTTTATCACCTAGGGAAATTCCAAAGCAATGCACCCTGGGTTTTTAATGTGTTTCTGGCCAGAAGTTTGTTAGTGGGCTTGATATAAAAATCACTTGCATGAACGTGTGCCTTATAGTGATGTATTGTTGCATTAAACGTGAAAAAGTTAAGGGGGGGGGGGGGGTGGCCTAATAGCAGTCCGGCGGTACATGTTATTGTGATATTGGTCATAAATGATGCTAGCTGAAGAGTATATATATCATGGATTTTTAAAGTACTTATAGATTTAATTAATAGAATCTGTTTTGCTCCTCTTTAATTTTAGCTTGTTATGAGTCTCCAGTTTGAATTTCATAAATACAAAACTTGTTAAGCTTCACAATAGCATGTTTTGCATTGGACCAGTTTTTTTGGGATCAAAAGAACAGTACCACTAAATCTCGCAGTGATGAAAGTCATGACGACGAATGATATTACCAAGGAAGTGTGTAGATGATAAACTTTAAGGGACCTAGGAAGCGTTGCGGCAGTCCATTATCTAAATCACCAGATCAGAGTAGTTGTTGTCAATGGAACACGACTTTGTTCTATCCTACAGGTCGGATTTGAACACTGGCGAGCAGTCCCTGAATATGCCCACTCCTTATTCATTCTCTTAACGTATATCATGGGCAATGGTGTCAATGTCGGGGACAAGTCCAGTAACCACCAGGGAAACTACATAGGTCTTGTCCCATCGCCTTGAGTATATCATCTTTAACTTTTACGAGTGGAGTTTCAGTACTGTCAGAGTCTTATATGCAGACTGGTACAGACCTCGAGATGTGCCGGGACTTGTTGTTCATGTTTGTGGCAACAGATTTTTCAATGACTTAGCGACACTTAATATTGGGATACGGCCGATAAGATAACTACTAAGAGCATTGTGATCCAAGGAAGTTTTTTTCAACTCGTGAACGAGAATTAGGGAAAGCCAGATGACAGAGATGCTTTATGATTGAAGTCAGAGCAGGCCAACAAAGATACCAGATTGTCTTTTAACCACGTAGGAATGTTGTCAAGGTACACAATTTACTTGCAAACCCCTTCACTAATTTCCGTACATCATCTTCAGATATCTGTTCAAAGTTGCAAACAATTCCGGCCAGTTAGGCGAGTCATGTTCTCATAGTTTGCTTTTTCCGGGTAGCTGCTCATCAGGGCTTTACGGACTTATGCAAATTCATTTGGCCAGATTTGAGGTGAGTCAGATTGGGGAAGAATCCTGCGATTTTTGTTAAGCAAATAGTTAACAGTCTTAAAAACGTCCTTTCTATCTGAATTTTGCAAGAGTACCCCTGTAAACCTCCACTTACTTTGCCACAATCACCTTATTGGACTTTATCCCTCCATTTTGAAAAGCAAATACATCATTCTCAGTGCAGATTACCCATTTACCGTCAAATTTCCTTCTCAAACGTCTTTCACTTGATATCATGATTATACCAAGGTTACTTGGTCGTGCTTATGGGATTTGTTTTGAGAGGTGGCATGTATGTGAAGCCATTCTAGCCGAAAACAAGCAGGGTTCAGCCCTGGCCGCTCCACAATTGAACAAGTCTTCGCCTGAAGCTCCTAATCCAACATCGCCAGAGAAGAAAGATGGAAGGTTTTTGCTGTCTTCATTGATTACAAGAAGGCATTCGATCGGGTATGGCACGATGGCCTCTTTACAGTGATGCGTCATTATGGTGTGCCTCCAAAACTGATCACATCATCAAGATCCTATCCAAGGCTAAAAGCTGCTCAGACTTAACAAAAACTTACAGAGCGGGTGGTATTGAAACAACTATGGGCGTGCGCCAGGGATGTCTTCTATCACCAACCTCTTCAACTATTTCTCGAATACATCTTAGCAGAAGCCTTTGATAACTGTAAAAAACTTGGGCATAAACGTGGATGGCTACAATTAAAAGACCTCCGTTTTGCTGAAGATATAGCTCTCATCGCTGCTCAGAGGACGATCTGCAAAACCTTGATTGAGCAAGTGAATCATGCTAGCAAGAAATATGGTATGAGGTTAAGTAATCCCCTAAAACAAAAGCTATGGTATTCTCGCGTGATGACCAGCTCCCATAACATCCAGCTTGATGGTTCACCACTTAGCGGTTAACAGATTAAGTATTTGGGAGTAACGCTAACCCATAAACGACTCCACCCCGAAATCAAAAGCAGATTTTATTGGCACAAACAGCACTAGGGAAATTACAGAGAGTCTGGAGTGATAAAGACCACCTCACTCTCCAACAAATTACGACTTGTTAATTCACTATGGTCAACCCAGTGTCTTATGTATGCTCCTGAAACCTGGACGATCAATAAGAATGACATGAAGAAGTTTGAAGCATTTGAGATGCGATACTACAGAAAAATCCTTAATATCACCTGGAAGGATAAGAATCCGGAATGAAGAAATTCTGTCAAGAATCTCCTCCTGCCACTTTCAACCAAAAGGATCCTAGCTCGCATCACTGCCTCGCACTGACATGGTTTGTTCACTTGTGCAGAATGAACAACATCCGCCTACCCAAACGCATTTTTATGGAAATGCGCAGGCACAACGACAGGGAAGACCCAGGGAGATATGGGAAGATGACATCATTGTGGGCATTACCTTCCACCCGGCTATTCTGGAGCGCAGAGGGGGGGGAGAGGAAGAGTCTGTCCCCTCTCCTCCCCTCTCCCCCTCAAAACATACAAAAACAATTACAACCACATACATAATATCAACATTCAATCCTGGGGACAGTCCAGTGTTCAATGTTCTTCTTGCTTACACATCCATACTACTGGCTTGTGTCAAGCCTTACCACCCTCGAACAAACTCACACAAAAAATGAGTGGTGAAACTGTCTTAGAATACCATGTGTGAAAATATGAGCTAAAAAGCTCAAGGGATGCACTGGGAGTAGACATTTTATCTAAACATTACCTCTAAGCTAAAAAAAACAAAAATAGGAAATGTTATGACAACCGTGTATGCATGTGAAACTGTATACTTCGACTATTACAAACCTGTATACATACGATATGTGTTTCCATTTTGACATGGGGTGTTGAAGTGGAAGTTTATAAAAATGAAGGCGGGGGATAACCAACTATGCTCAGTACTCCCGTACTCAGAGCGTATACATTGTACGGTACGCATGTACAGAAAAAACGTCACTATGTGTAATGATTATACATATATAACCATACTGCCAGTGATACAACAGTGGAGGGTCATTTACTGATAATACCTATACCAGCTATTGAGGGCACCAAGAGAACTTAAGCTCAGAACGACGAAAACACTAAGCGGACTAAAACTGCATAAGTGTGAAAATTTACCGCAAATCTCTCCACACTACAATTTTTCATCTATGAAGTATTCAGAAAAAAAAATACATCGTTCCTCGGACCGCATGTGTCGTCTGCCGTCGCGGTTTATAATGACAGGTCTCTTGACCTCTTACCCCGGGCATGCGACTTTGACCTGCGTAACAAATTAGGGACCCAATGGTGCACCTATAATTGAAGTTTAATTCTATTGACTTACTTTTCAATTTAGGTCAATCTTACATCACCAGCCTATCTCACAAACTGACCTCACATGACCTTTAATCTTGGGATGTGACCTTTGACCTCACTAACATATGAGGGTATCCAATATTGCACACCATTGGTAAGATAGTGTCATGAAACTTAAACTTTTCAATTTAGGTCAATTATACATTATCAGTCTATCTTACCACATACCTCACATGACCTTGACCTTGGTATGTAACTTTTGACCTCATTAGCGATGGCGGGATCCAGTGTTGCATCGCTACTGAGTTTGGTTAACAATCCAACAAAGTATGCGAATTACAAGCAAATGTTAACCCTTTTTTCACAACATCATCATCATCATCAACAACGACATATCATCAACACACAGACTACAGACATCACAGTGGGACAAAGGGATCCCGGTGTGTCTTCCTGCCTCAAGGCAGGAGACACAAACCACAAACCCAGTTTATGATCCCTGAAACACTGCATATGCTCTACAGTCCTGGAATATTCTAATACCATATTTAGCAATTGTGTTTACATTATGGCAGACAATTATTTATTTTACATGACCCGAAGGAACAATCACCACGATCTAATAACTGTGGAAACTGGGTTGTGAAAATTTACAATTAGCGATCCCGGGTCCACCATCGACCCAGACCAATTCACCAGACCTGCATGGAACAAACGGCATAAATTCTGCAGTCCTTCCGCTCAAGTCCGATGACCCATATCAGGGCCACCAGCGACTCAGGGTCGCCATTGGCATAAACCGTGAAACTGTGCGTAACCAGATCTTAAGAGGAAAACCATTGCTTACACTTCAAAATACATAGCACCAATATTTAAATGTTCTCAGCAATAAGCGCAAGTAAAAAAGTACACACATATAACCTGAAAGGTAGTATAATTAAAGTATATACTTATAAGTCTCAAGCGTCCAGGGCCACTCAATCAAATATGCCGGCGAAACTTTGTGAATGTTTTTACTCCTTTCTAAGCTGTGATCTGAACAAACCGTCGGCCACTACTAAGCTTACATGTATCAGCGGCTTATTATATAGAAGTCACACAAGGAACCATAACTGAATAAATAGTCTATGTTCAGCAATCCCACCCGCAAACTCTTAACCTCTAAACACTTGATTATGATGCATGTGTAGTCTGCTGGAAAGTAGCCAAAGCGTCTCATTCAATGGTCCCAGGTCTCATTTTCACTCAGCCTTAACCCGTTTTCATCTTCCGAAAGTAACAGCAGGTCTAGGGGGATGAAAACCTTCTTCCCTGGCCTCTTTGGTTGTAAACACGTTTCTTCAGTGTCCACTAGCCTTTTTTTCTATCCTTTCGTACGCTCTCGGTGACATCATCAGAGATGTAGATATTACTAGAAACTCAGGCCTAAAGGTGTAAACAGCTTATCCTTCAATACATCGTGGTGCTTCACGAGGGTACTGCTACTCTGTCTTGATATCTTAAGAAACGCACGTGAATTGGACGCGTACGACCTTGTCTTGGGGGGCCTGTTGGTGAACGGTGGGCCCGATCATATCCCAGTTATCTGCCCCCTCTATTTCCATATCGTGACGCCAAAAAAATCTTTCACAAAGTTTATGCAATCGTACACTCCACTTCCCTCTGCTTCCCTCCGGTATATTTGGTGAATACCTAATGTTTATTTCTTCTTAGTCTATTTGCTTGATCTCCAAGACGTTCACACAGTATGTTATAATCTTCTCTCGAAGGTATTCATCACATTTTAGTTTTTGGGGGGGGGGGGGGGGGGATTTCTATAATTGCTGCTGTGTTGTCTGTCAATTTGAATCTCTAATGTATTTATTTTCTGTGTGTTTTGTCTGTCACCCCACTTTCTTATGTCTAGTCCAATTTTTTCCTCAACGCTGCTCAGTTATTAATAATATAGTCCAGCTTTTGGTCACCGTCATACCTGATTACTGCGCCAGCCATCGTTTCCGTTGAATTGAGTTCAGTCCCAGGTTCAAAATTCGACATACTCAGCTTCCGACTACAACGGCGCATGATTTCCGGTGACGACTCTTGGGATGACGAAGAGTGTACCTTTTTTCTCTTCCTTCGTAGACTCTTATTTGGCAATTTTATGTTATTTATCTATGTCCTTGTTACGCCGTAACTCATAAGTAACATTTCCGTTAAAATAGTTCATAAATCGTGGTTAAAAGATAAATTTCCCCGGCGCTTGTTTTTTCACAACACGTTACACGACATGGTCCGTGTTGCCAGTGTTTCCTTATACAAAGCCCTCCCCGAAATCATCAATAACCAAATCAGCTTCCTTATGGGTAAACTAAACGATTTATAATTTTGCGTCGCCGGCGAGTTAAAATCACAGAACGACGAAATGGCGTTAACACAGACACGATGCCATCATGCATGTTTCCAACCCTCACGCTATGCACTCTGTTTGATCGTTCTATAACCTTGTGGTTTTAACCTTAGTGAACGAGTCAAAATATTCATGTAATATACACATATGGTTGATTAAAGTTATGAAAACTTAAAAGTTGGCCTCAAATTACTGGATGTCCTTTATCCTCATATCAATGTCCCTATCTGTTTTGGGGTAGTTATTTTATGTGTAAAATATACTCTGTTCTTCCAATGGCCTAGACTATATCATTTGAGAGCAAATTGAAGAAATTTCATATTTTGTGAAATGTGCCAGTGGCCTCTTTAATGTAAAATCTTGTCCTATCCCCTATATCATATTCTAAATTCTTGCCATTCTGAAAAAGAAATGATGTACTAAGTCTTGCTCTCATAGAGTTCATCTGCCCAATCGGAAGAGTAGGCCACACAAAGTAGTAGCAAATCCAAGTTTTAAATCTGGTTTGTCCCCATTGAACGAGGGTGGCCGGATTCACCTCACTCTCGCAACAACCCAAACGCAACGCCCTTACTCCCCCTGCCACTTCACCCGATCAATGCATCCCCTCCTCCTCACCCAACCCCGCCCTCCTCTCTCCTCCTCCACTTGCTTCCCAGTCTTCTTTGGACTCCTCTCCTCCTCAAACCCATCACCTCAAACCTCAAACTCCATTCCCGCCATCCTTCCTCAGCATGTGCCCATATCAAAGTACACGATTCGCCAGGGGGGGTAGAAACATGCCAACCTAACAGCAATAGAACGACATAACTCGGCGTAACCCAAGTGCTAGTCGTATTCAAATATAACGGTATGGGGCGTCTTACGCAATATCGACGGCGCACACAGAACTTGACTAAAGGCCATCCTGGTCACGAATATTTAAATCTAAATGATCGTTATTGTAAATTACACTGTTTAGTCCACTAACCTCGACAGATTTGAACGTCAATTATTTAAAAGAATATTATATATTACTAAATCTTTTGAACGAAGATTTAAGAGCTGATTTGGTAATGTCACTGAACAGAGACTGCCATAGTAAATGCACTAGCATTTCCACAAATTACCATTTGGAAATTTCCCAATGCCCATTTAGCAGATCGTGTCCTACCTGCTATTCGCCTTCTCCAAACGGTCCATCGCTTCTCCAAACCCGACATCTGCATCAAGTCCTCCGTCTTCATCCTATCCATCAACTTCACCCAACACACACACTCTCATCATTGCTCGCTCTGTCCTCCTCAGAATCTCCATCTCATTTTCTCTCATACACCATGCTTACTCCCACTACGCATGCAGTGATCTCACACAGCTCTTATATACCATACCTTTCATCTCCAAGATATCTTTTCAATTGCAACAAATCCTGACCATCCCTAAGCGTCACCCCCTCAGACCTCACTCTTACGTTCACAGCCCTCAGTGGCGTAAAAAACCATCGGCGGGAGGGCGGCGCAAGCCCCCCCCCCCCCCAAACAGAACCCTTGCCCCCCTTCAGCCCCCCCAAATGAATTGACTTTTTTGTACAGTGTCTATGGAGAGGAACCCACATTTGCCCCCCAAAAAAGTCTTGGCACCCCTTCACCCCTCCATTTGGCAAAGGTCTGGTTCCGCCACTGCAGCACTTCGCTCCACACCCCACTAACCTCTCCCCATAGGTGAACTCCTTCACTGATTCCACCTCATCACACACTTTTTCCTCCTTTCCACCATTCCCTCCAGCACTAAATCTCTTGCCTAACTTGGGGGCTCTCTCTTCATCTTTGTGTCATATCCCGTGGTCCATTCCCACATTTCTCACACATACTGAAATTTTCCTTTTTACCCTCTTCTTCCCACACATGATCTTTAGTATTTAGTAATTTTCTCGCTATACGAACATTCGCTTTGACATCCAAGTCGATGTTAGTTTTGCCTCCATCCATGTATTTCACGAATTTCGGCGCATTCGGTAAAAAGAAAGAGAACACTTTCATTACAAGATACCGCAAGGTCCCCACCGGTGTATGTGAAGTTAATCTAGACATTCTAAATTGAATTTTAACGATTTGTACCTCGAGATGACCCCTTCGTCCCTTTCTTTAATTGTCCTGGTATTTTTAGTCCTCTGTAAGTTTTCCGGGCAATCGGATGAAGGAAAAGGACCACTTGCCTTCACAAATCCCCTATCAGTTTGGTTCGGTTTTGTATTTTTATTTTTTAGGAATTTGATTTTGGTGGGTATATAGCCTAAGGATGAGATTTTTCAAACTTTGTTTGTTTTTGATATTTGGGATGGGGGATTCAGATTGCAGTGGTGGTGTGTGTGTGGGGGGGGGGGGGTTATTGATAATTGTACAGTTAGCCGTATTGTGATAAAGTTTGGTTGTTTATTTATTCTTTTTTATTTGATGTTTTAGGAGACTAGATTTTATTTTGGCCCCGGAAGACAAAGTTGCTTGGGGCTCACTGTGCGATGATCCATGCCATAACCAGAGCATCCCTCCTTTCTACGGATTTGGGGATTTTTGCATAGGGTCTACACCCCTATAGACCCTTGCATAGGGTCTACACAGGATTGATTATTTGGCGAGTTATATGATAGGCAAGTTATGGGAGAGTTAGTCAACAAGGACAAAAGGAGAGCCCGTCAACAAGAGCTAAAGTAGAGTTTCAACAATGAAAAAAAGGAGTGTCGGTCAACAGAAGGGAAAAAGAGAGAGAAAAAAAAAAAAAAAAAAAAAAAAAAAAAAAAAAAAAAAAAAACACCTAGCAAAAAATCATAGCTCTTCTATACCTTAATGGAATAGGAAGTGATATTCTCAACAATAAAACCATAGCAATGACACATAAAAACATGTAAGAAGTAAGAATGTTTAAATGTAGTTTTTAATTTTGGCTCATGTCAAAATGATAAAAAAACCTTTTACTCTTCACAACTATAATTTAAAAATATATATAATTGGAAGCAGTCAATGTTTGAAAAACACAAATTGTTTGCTTTTTTTGTGCCATCAAGTTGCACAATTTGATTTTTGCCTTTTATATAATTTGGCATTTTATACATTATAAGTTTTTCCAAAACAACAATTTCAATCTTTTGTCTTGTTGACGAGTACACTATTTCTGCTGCCATATTTGACCGGAATCGTATATTCATAGGCTAACAGAAATCGTACTCGATGTGATTCGTTTAACGTGCTCAGCTCGAAAGGAAACAGAGTTGATGCGTGCAAATGAACAAACAGAAAGTATGAAAAGACAAGAAAATTCACCCCGAAACACCTGACGAATTGAAAAGACCAATTGTTGAAACCCAGTGACCAAAGACGTAATCCAAGTACCCATTATATCGCCGTTTTGAAGGTCGGACAAAATTCATAACACGGGACGAAAATGAATGACCATAGGTTAAAGTCGTTTGACCATCGACTATTTTGAATGTCCAAAGACGAATTGGAGTTGACAAATGTACAGTTTAGATTTTTTTTGGATTTCTTCTACTGTCCACATGTCATTAGTAATGGCTTGTGGTGGTGTCAGGATTTATTCAGCCGAGTAAGCTGATCCGGGGCCGCGTGTATCCACGATACGGACGCTCCTAACATGGACCACTTTTTGAGACTGGGGCGGATTGGGAACAGTCAGGGGTTTACAATTTGACGAATTTGAACTAAACAATTGTTGAATTTGGATGATCATTGTGCGAAATCGAACGGGAAAACCTATATTAACCACATATCGAGGGGTTTCATTGAAAAACAGAAATAAATAAAAGTGTGCAAATACCTTCAACTTAATATATACCAAAATAATGTTCCTGGTATGTAAACTATAGATCTTATAACTATTATTAGCAACATAGTAGCGACGTAGAACAAGGCTATTTTAGCATAAATTAAGCAAATTGCATGGTTCAACAAAGTCCTGTTCCATGACAATGGCACCCCTTTTTGGCTTCTTTTACGTCAAATGTGAAACTAGACATTCATACAAATTGAAACAAAATGAGACCCCAAAAATACAAAAAATCATGTTGTAGCCCAAATATTGACATTTCTCCCTTATTTGGTCATATTAAAAGCACATTTGTTTTTCAAATTATAGTTTAAATGATGACAAATTTTAATACCCTTGATTTGATACTAAAATGATCTTCCTTGCATTATATGGACGGTTTCCAAAAATACCCCCCCCCAAAAAATAAAATAAATAATCACTTTTTAACCCCAATTTGACCTTTTTCTCCTTATCTAGTCATGTCTATAGCAAAATTGTCTTTCAAATTGAGTTTTAATACCTTTAATTTGATACAAAAATGATCTTTCTAGTGTGTAAAATACCAATTTAATAAAAAGAAACAGATTATGTGTTATTTTGCTTCAAAAAAGCTCTGAATTGGGGAAAAGTGAATTTTACAGAATAATGAACCACTCAAGCCCGTACGCAGGGGTGGGGGTGCGGAAAAAAAAAAAAAAAAAAAATCCACTTTTTGCTGATTTTTTTTATAAAGAACAAAATTGAGAAGAAAGTCCACTTTTTGGTGATAAAATGTTTAAAAAAAGTCCAAAAAAAGAACATTTCATGAGGGTTAGGTCAATTTTTACCAAAAAGGTCCACTTTTTCGAAGTCCCACACCCCCAAAATAAATCTTGCGTACGGCCCTGGCACCACTAACAGTCTCTACAACAGGGTAAATCTGAAACTAAAATTTGAATCTGACATTTTTCTAAACAAAATGAGATATCTCAAAAGGTTTGTCGAATGAGATCATCAAATATTTTATTCAAGGCTCTTTTGGCCATTTGCACAATTATATTCTTGAATGATATTGAAATTGCAAAAAATACCAAAAATTACATTTTTGCCCAAATTTGGACATTGTTACCTTATTTGGGCTGGTTTAGCTTTAAATTGGGTTTCAATTTTTTATTTTTTGGAATAAAAGTGTGTAAATACCTTCAACTTGGTAACAAAGCAATGTTCCTGGTATGGAAACTATAAACCTCATAGCCAGATTTATATGTAGTGAGGTGGGACAGGGCTATTTTGAGCAGAATTGTCATAAAATGAACAAAATATGTGGTTCAATAAATCCTGTTTCCATGGCAACTGCATGTCTTTTTGGTTTCTTTTAGCTCATATTTGAAAGTAGACATTCATACAAACAAAATGAGTCATTGTTTGCCCTTTTGTACTATTGGATTTTTGAGTTATATGAAAAGGTTCCAAAAACTACCAAAAAATCATGTTTTTAGCCCAAATTTTGACTGTTTTCCCCTTTATTCGGTCATGTTTTGAAAATTTGCCTTTCAGACTATAGTTCAAATGATGAAAAGTGTTCATACATTTAATTTGATACCAAAATTATCTTTCTAGTATGTAAAATGCCAATTTTATAGACGAAAACAGATTTTGGATTATTTCGCTTCAAAAAGCTCTGAAATAGGCAAAATGTGAATTTTTACAGAATATGCACCACTTTCAGTCCCTACAACAAGGCAAATCTGAAACTAGACATTTTTCTGAACAAAATGAGATATCTTAAAAGGTTTTGTCAGATAGTGTCATCAAATTTTGGATTTAAGGCTCTTTTAGCCATTTGCACAATTGCATTTTTCAATGTTATTAAAAGTTTGCATAAAATACCAAAAATGATATTTTTTGCCCAAATTTGGACATTGTTACCTTATTTAGCTTAAAATTGGGTTTCAAATTTTATTTTTGAAATAAAAATACCTTCACCTTGATACAAAAGTAATGTTCCTGCTATGTAAACTATAGATCTTATATTGGAAGCCATATTTATATATAGTGAGGTGGGCCAGGGCTATTTTAGCAGAAATGTCATAAATTGAGCAAAATACATGGTTCAACAAAATCCTGTTTCCATGGCAACGGAACTTCTTTTTGGTTTCTTTTTGGGTCAAATCTGAAACTAGACATTCTTACAAACAAAATGACACCTCATTTGCCCTTTTGTACAATTGGGTTCTTGCATTATATGGAAAGTTTCCCAAAAATACCAAAAAATCACTTTTTAACCCAAATTTTGACCCTTTTCTCCCTATTTGGTCATGTCTATAAATTATATTTTAAATGATGAAACATGTTAATACCTTTAATTGGTACCAAAATTATCTTTCTAGTGTTTAAAATGCCAATTTTATAGAAGAAAACAGATTTTGGGTTATTTTGCTTCAAAAAAGCTCTGATTTGGGCAAAAAGTGATTTTGTAGAAAATCTGCACCACTTTCAGTCTCTACAACAGGGCAAATCTGAAACTAGACATTTTTCTGAACAAAATGAGATATCTCAAAAGGTTTTGTCCGGTGGGGTAATTAAACTTTAAATTTAAGGCCCTTTTTGCCATTTGGCCGCTCACCTAATACCCCATCTCGTCACTTGGTGTGTGACGGCCGTCTGTGGAGGTCATCAATCTCTAATTGCAACTCATACTTTACTGCTAAATTGAAAAACAAGTGACACAAATGATGAATTAATGAATGAATGATGATGAAATGACTGAATGAATGAATAATGAATGAATGAATGAATGAATGAATGAATGATGACCTCCTTAACCTCAACCTTAACCACATGTTATCCGTACTATTTTCCTCTTGTAAAGTCCACAATCCATAATAAGCATACTGACCTAATACATCATGGGTGTCCTCAGAAAGAACGTTATACCCTCCAGAACGGCACTTTTTGCCTACTTAATCCAATTCTTTTCCTGTTTAGCTGTATATTATGAACTTTTATGTACTTTTTCGACATATGGTGAAAACGAGAAAAAAAAACGGTGATAAAATAACCACACCATGACTATTTCCATAAAAATGATGCCAAAACCTATCTTGTTCTACGGTAGCAATAAGAATTCCGATACATGTTCCTCTGGCTATTGCTAGATTTTCATCATTTTTGAGGGAATCAGTAATTTGTTTTGGTTACTTTTTTCCACCGTTTTCTTTCTCGTTTTCACCATATGTTTGGAAAGTAGCTATTCTCATATGCTCAACAGGATAAGAATATGCGAAGCAGGCAAAAAGTGAAGTTTTTGGAGGGGTAACCGTTTTCTTTCCGAGTACCATAGATTTGTTTTTAGAATTTTTTGTTAATTAGCATGTAACTAAACTTCAATGAATGACCTATTAGCCTGCAATGACATTTGGCCTCAACAGGTGATAAATCTGTTCCCTGGCAATTCCAGCACTGTTTAAGCATACAAATGTGAACTTGATTCATCATATTTGCATCATACTGATGTATGCTCGGAGCCCAAGTGAGCATGCATGTGTCTGTCAAACGTTGAGAATGGTTTCGAGAAGGGTATGGTAACCGGAGCTGTGTTCGTCGATCTATCAGCAGCTTACGACACTGATTCTGGAAATCACCAAGGACATCCGCTTGACTAAGCTTATCAGAGGATTGCTGGCAAACAGGATGTTCTTTGTTCAGCTAGGAGCCAATGGCGTAGGCTCAAGAATGGTCTACCACAAGGAGTGTGCTAGCACCTCTCCTTTTCAACATCTATACCAACGACCAACCTAGGTGTGCAGGAACCTGTCGTTTTATTTATGCAGACGATCTTGGAATTAGTGCACAAGATGTCGACTTACAGTTGTTAAAGAGAGACTCTCCAAAGCTTTGGATGAACTCACTCCTTATTATGAGGAAAACCACCTACGTACAAATCCATCTAAGACACAGGCGTGTGCTTTCCATTTACGCAACCGTGAAGTCAAACGTCAGCTTAAAGTTACCTGGTCTGGAACACCCCTGGAGCACTGTGATAACCTTGTCTACCTAGGAGTTACCTTGGACCGCACTCTCTTAGAAGACCCACATCGAGAAGACGAAGAGTAAAGTATATTCACGCAATAACATCTTGAACAAACTCACTGGCACAAGATGGGGTGCTCGCCCACATACCCTAAGATCGACGGCACTTGCCCTGTGCTACTCATGTGCAGAGTATGCTTGCCCTGTATGGGAAAAATCAACCCATGCCAAGAAGCTTGATTCAGCGTTAAATGCCTCCTGCCGGCTTATCACAGGATGCCTCCGTCCAACACCAACGGAAAACTTATACATCCTAGCAGGAATTGCTCCACCAGGCATCCGTCGTAGCGTAGCGAGCATACAAGAGCGTAGCTGCCAATTATCTAATGTGAAGCACCCTATGTCTGGACAGATACCTGCTGTCAACCGCCTTAAATCTAGAGCGAGTTTCTTAAGCAAAGTCCAACCTCTTGAAACAGTCTCTAAGGAACTTAAGAGAGTCGCCTTGTGGAAAGAAAGACTTGCCATCAACCAAGTAACATCTATTGGTATTGAACCTGGTGAGCATCTATCACCTGGAGCTGACTCCTCATGGGCTGAATGGCGATGCCTCAACAGATTGAGAACCAGAATTGGCCGATCTAAGGTTTCCTTGCAGAAGTGGGGCTACCTGGAAGCAGATCAGGACAAAACCTGTGACTGTAGAACAGCACCACAGACAATGGAACATCTCTGCCCACTGCTAGAGCAACAATGCACAAACAAGGACCTTGCGGAATTCAGTGAAGCAGCCAGACGTTGTACCCATCTCTGGCTGGATCATATTTGAGAACCACAGTGTTTGGACACGATAAGAAGAAGTAGTTTAGTTGATAATTTGGCACTTTTCAATTGGGCATAACCTCTTTGTGCAAATTTAAGGAGATATCCTCAATTAAACAATGTCGAAGTGATATGTTTGTCAGACACGCACGCACTCGTACTTATGCACACGTACGCGAGGGCGCACGAAACCTGCCGGCATAAGGTCTTTCCAATTAAAATTGAATGACATTAATTTTCTTTGAATTATTTTATCAGAGTATCCATAAGTTACAACCCCCTCCCCCAGGGATTAGGTCACCCCAGGAGCATGCGTATCATGGGCTGCCTTATACACCCTTTCCGTAATTTTCACATCCTTGCATGACGCGGGACCTATCAAGTTTCGGGACGGTCACGTCGGGCCACCTCCTCTCAAGACCAGCAACAAAGTAAAGT
Organism: Ophioderma brevispina; assembly: GCA_023653785.1. NCBI lineage: Eukaryota > Metazoa > Echinodermata > Ophiuroidea > Amphilepidida > Ophiodermatidae > Ophioderma > Ophioderma brevispina. Next base: position 7,985 of record JAMKCH010085818.1, on the reverse strand, counting down.
CCCTCACCAGAGCAGTATGTAACAATTACGGTAAGGCTGTATAAGCCCTTATTGGGTTCAGACGGGCAGGAATTTGGTGTAAAAGGAGATATAGTCCCCCTGGAGTTATAGTCCAGGCTTCATAGAAGACTACGTAATAAGAGTCAACTGAATCGAATGCACTATATCACCTACCACACCGATTAGTTTGCATCATGGTTTAAATAAATTTGTAAGCGATATAAACGTGTTTTTCACACTTCTTTCTTTTCTATATTGTCATTTCAGCGCTATTCTTACAGAGCTATGAGAATTAACGCAATTTCATTTTTACCCTGATTCAATTCGCAATTTAGACTGATTTGAGGTTGATGCGCTCGAATCATCCAGAGCTATTCACGCTACATTCGCGCACGCCTGTCAAAGATTTTTCTCACTGGGAGGTGGCAGTCAGTCCTTTCTCGTTGTATTTGCCATAAGGATCGTTGTTATCATAAGGATTGTTCAGTTCTCTACACATTGCAGTCCCGGATTGAAGCAATATTTGCGGCAGATCGTCCTGTTCTCTGACGACCGCATCTCTCTGTAAAGGATAATACATGAGTATTAGAGAATGGCTGAGGGGCGTAGCCCCTCAACCATTCTCAGCCACGAATGGAGAGTTACGAGTGTATTATCCGACTTAACACACATCTGGGACGTCACCCTATTGCTTTTTCGCTACATTATTTTGCACGAATGGAGTGTTTTTGAAGTTAGTTGCTCATTCACAAGATAATCAATTACCGATTGAAGCCGGATAATGTATTCAAAGGTTGGTAGGAATGGTGTGAATTAAGAGTCTTTAAAATGCAATACTGGACAAAACATTCTGTGATTTGTTTTATGATGAAGATTAGGTTCAATATTGATCGCATTTTCAAGTCCCCGCATCAGCATTTCGTACTGCAGATTTCATTGGTAGCTATTGGTATAGGTGCGTGGTTGATGTTGTTGTCACAGTTTGCTACAGAGTGGATATATGAACATTTATATTTGATTACTCGTCATTGACTTCATTAACCTGTTGATAATATAGAGTAGATACTGCTATGATGGAAATTACCGGCTAAATGGTGTAAACGAGAGCAAGATGCGTCATTAAAAACGAATGTACTCAACTATTTACCACGGCATGTAGTGAATTGCTACAAAGTGGATATGACCCCGTATCTTGGAATTACAAGCTAAATGCACTTGCAACTTGAGGATGCACTTGTAATATAATTTATTGTATTATGATCATGATTTCGTTGTTCTAAATGAAATAAACCTGAATGTGGATATGAATCCAAATCCACGCCAAATCCGAATCAATCTGATGGAGTTATGGATTTACCGAAGGAGGAGGATCTGTACATAGGCTGATCCATAACCCAGATATTTAGTACATGCCGATGCCGATGGCAGAATCCTAATTCGGGAATATACTTGATCGACTAATGGTCTATATGGGGGACAAGATTTCATCGGTATTGGTATTTTTCTCCCTGGATATGCCAAGGATTAATACGAACTGGTATAGGGTGAAGGTGCGTGGTCTCGGTTTTCCCTATTAGGCCAAAAAATAGGTCGATTACGCGTTCTCGAATACAGGTTTTCAAATCGCATTTTACACTTCGTTTTTTTTTAAGGAAAGTTGTTCAATTCTTTAATCGTGGTCGACTAAAATGTCGCGGGAAACGGAAAAGAGTTCATACGTACCCCCTTTAAAATTTTTTACAGGAGACACTTTTTATGACATATACACTCACGAACACTCCCTACAACCAAAATTAAAAAAATGTTAAAATGGTAAAACATGTGAAAAACCTGTTGTAGCACATAGCCTTATGACCCAAGGTGCAACGAGAGAATTTGAGGGCACCCACAAATATTGCGTCATAATAGTAATTTCATATTAGATTAGATGACCAATAGATATCTTACCTTGTATTTCGCTACATAAAATGCCTTAAAAGAAAAGAGGATTTTGATTTGCTTATATTTCAATTGTAAAAAATAGGCTGAATTGTGTATTCTGCTCCTATACGAAATTAGAAAATTCACAATTTTTGTTACCAAAGAAACATTTCTCAGATTAATCCTTTAGTATGGGGGGATATTTTTTATGGACAAAGCCTTACATCAGGGCAAAAAATCAGTGCTGTCGATTTTTTAAGGAACACACTATGTGAAATCTCTCGTTGCACCTTAATTTGCTCTATAGAAAAGCATTCTTTGATTTTTGTAAGTGCACGAACAGACAGAAAATCAAAGCAATACTAAATTATCATCTTATATATTAAGACGGTGTAGTCAGGCTTAATTAGTCACTTCTGTGGTGTGATCGAATTATGTGAAATTGGCATTTCAAATAATGCAAAAAACTCTGCTTTCCTGAAAATCCTCCCGTCTTTTTGAAAATGAAAAAAAAAATGAAATTTTAAGTCGATAATTCATATGAAACAAAATGAAATTCATGCATATACTTTCATAAACTGTTAGAGTAGAAAAAATACTATGATTATGATGAAGGCTTAGGCTCAAATAAACAGGGGGGGAACACAAAATTATACATATAAAGAAAACGCACAAAAATACACAGAAAACCAGCAAGTTTCGGTTAGATTTGACAAATTAAAAAACAAATACTGAGCAAAAAAAGTGAGGAATAAATGAAATAAAAGTAGATCAAACAGCGATGAAATATAAGATAAAATAAGTCAAATTTCACAACAATTACTCTCAAACACAAAAGAATTTATATAGTTGAAAATGTATTGAAATACTAAGTCATACAAACTAACAAAAAAGTTCGACATTCTTGTGAGATTCAAACTTACACTAAAAAAAAAATAAAAACACAACACACAAAACTTAAAAAGGAGACGAACCAAAATAACTCGTTGTCTATGTATGTATGATATCGTTATTTCATGTGATTTTATCAAACGCAAATCTATTTCTAAATGTGCCCATTGATTTTCCTGCATTGTTTTGAGCGAATGTATCCAATAAACAGCCATTCGTAAACCTCGGCGAAAGCAGTCGCTTTTCTGAGTTTCGAATAGCGTGGTGTTATTTTTACTTTCGCTCCATTCGTTGCAAAATAAAAATGGAGCGAAAAAAAAACATAGGGGGTGACGTCACAGATGCGTGTAATTGCACCTATTTAGAATCTTGCCTTCTCCAGAAATTTGTCTATGTTCCTCTTGATTGCCATATTTAGTGGAGGAGCTAGGATCCCAGGTCAAACATCATCGTTACCCTCAATACAGAAAATGTTATTACACTTTGTAGTTAGTATGGAACCTCTCTATCATGGCGTATCTCAAAATTGGTTTAACTTTTTCAATAGGGGCCAATTTAAGTTACACAGGGGGGCAAACTTTTTAAAATGCTCCCAATCAGTTGAAATGTATGCATATTGTACGTCTAGTCATAAGGATTCCAAAAATGTATGTTTGTACAAAGCTATGACCAATGTTTTGGAGTTAAGGGTAAAAATTGCTAAAATGGTAAAAAAGGGCAATTTTTATTGTACAGGGAGTCTCAGCAAAAATCGGAAGTTGCTCCAATTTGTTTTAAATGCTAGAAGTTGTTCATCTAGCTTTATGAAGTCCAAATAAGGAAATAGTTTTGATACCATCGTGCAATGCACAGTTACCATGGTATGGGAACCATTAGGTATAGGTCAACATAACAATTGTGGGACCTTCTTTGACCTTATTTACGTAAGTAAGCAGTTTTAATAATACAAACTATACCTATTAGGAGTCCTCTTACTCAGCAATAACTTGCAGTATTTAAAATATAATCAGATTAACTTTAAATGTTGACCCCTGGACAATCGAGTTGCCTTTTTTACCATTTTAGCATGTTACCTTATAACTCCAAAACCCAATGGTTGTCACAGGTGGTACAAACTATACATTTTTGGAAATCCTTATGATTGATGGACAATATGGCATACATATTTAAAACATGAGTGGGTAATTTTTAAAAGTTTGACCCATGGGTAACTTAAATTGGCCCCTATTGAAAAAGTGATACCACAATTTGAGGGAGTATACCTACCTAGCGTTGATGTAGAGGGTCCACATTAACTACCAAGGGTTCAAACCTTCTGCAGTGGGAGGGTAAACGAACTCCTTAACTAAGGTCCTTATGTTATTCTGCTCCTCCTCTAATACTGGGGAACCCTACTTTGAGGAAAGGACGTTACCCTTCACGCTAAAATGCAACTTCTTCTTAACTTTGTTGCTTCGATGCTTCAATATATTCTTAGTCATGAAAAGTTCTCCTCGGTGAATTGCCGTCGTGGCCACCATTTTGGTGTGTTAAACCCAAATGGCAGTAAAGTTTTTTAGAGAGAGATGAGGAATGGAGAATGGGTGAGGTAATTTGGTTATTATGCGGAAGATATTTGTGCAATGTGTATAGAAGAAACGATAAATTTTTAGGGGCTTTTAGGCATACACAACTAAGGATCGGCAAAATTAGCTTAAAAATTACCTTGATTATAAATCTGTTACGAATGAAAATAAAGGTATGTTTTTCAGGTGATTTCAATTCACTGCCATGCATTGCAATGACGTTCTGCGTATTGCCATTCGGGTTCTGTGCTCAGCAAAGAGTTATTCTTTTAGGGATGCCAACCTATTTAGCATTGTCCATGTCGGTTTTTAAAATTTAAACGTCCCCATTTACAGATTGTTTCCTTTTTCTACCTTTTGGTGCACGAAAAAAGGTGATATTTTAACAATTATCTGGAAGACTTTACATTTCTCATTGTAATTAAAAATGTGCTTAGGGGTCACTGCATTACCGAAAAATTATAACCTTGATTTACAATTGACTGAATTATAAGATAATAGAAAAAGAATGACAATGAGCACGTTACGCTAAAAATATTCAATGGTAAAAATTGCAAATACGACCTTTTGGTGCCACCCAAAAAGAGGAAACCATAATGGTATTGAGTTATTGCCAGTAAATGGTTTATGTTTCCCCGTTGACAAAACCGTTTAAACTATGGTTTGCCGACTTTGGCCATCCCTATCGTTGTGGATGCTACACCACGCCTTGTATGTTTTTTTAAAAACATGGCCAGAATTAAACGTTCGATTAATTACCACTTTTTAAATGAGGATAAGAGGCCCAAGGCCTGAATGCAAACTGATGAGAATTTATAAAAATGTATTGATAATATAAAGATGATAATTTCACACAATGAAACAGGAATCTTTTTAGACTTTGAAGTACACATATTCTCTCACTATATGCTTATGAGCAACTTCTTAGGAAAGTTAGGCAATTTGAAATGACACGATTTAGTGCTCAAATGTCGAACAAAAAGAGGAAACAAGTTACAAAAGTCTCTAAGTGTCTAAAAAAATCAGATCATCGTTAGCTCAATTGAAAGATTTAAATAGTCAATATAGGCTAGCGATGTTGAATATTTAACCACCACTAATAGAAAGTGAATTGTCATAGAATAACATAAGTCACCAACTGAAAAAGGCGAGAACATGGGAAAATGGGGGGGGGGTGGAGCAAAATTTGTACAGGGGTGAAAAAAAATTGTGTTAACTTGTTCACCACCGTGCTTGCCAGGTTATGCTTATTGCCACAATGGATAGTTAGCCCTGTTTGTGAACAATAGTTAACATCCTGAGGTGCTCTCAAAATCGTCTTAAATGAAACGAACTCCCTGTAGTCTGCGAATAGACCTGTTACGACGTGTAACACACAGAAATTTGAAAAAAAAATATTATAAGTGAAAATTAATGCCTAAAACAATTTTACATCAAATTTTAACAGAAACAGAAATCTGTTCATTTTTACCTTTCAGCCCGCAGATACCTTAATCTGTTATCACTTGTTACGTGCTATTGACGTCGTACATAATACCAACATTGCATTACTTGAAATAGTAGGAACCGTTAAAACCACGCTGTTGTACACATAAGCTAAAAACTGATCATTTTCTGGATATGTTTTTTGCGAGCGAATTTGAGGAATTTCATTTTGTTGAAAATTTGCAGTGGCTGCTGCTTTAATAATTGTTCAAAGTACAAGTATTCCATATTTTAGCCTATTATTTTGACCATGCCCTCTTGAAAAAAAATCTTGGAACAGATCTGAAACAGGTCATTTCTAAAATGGGCCAAAACAAAAGTGCACCGGTTTGTACATACATTATTTGCTAATTGTGTATGGTAAAATGCCCGTGGAAAGCAACACTAGGCATTTACCATGCGCTTTCTACTTTGTATTATTCATGACCGTAATTTGTAGGCGATAATTAGAAATGTTTTTTTTTTTTTTCTGAACTTAATGGGTATTTCATAGCGAGGATTCATATACTCTTATGCTAAAATATGGAACACTTTGGACCAATTATTAATGAAAGAAGCGGATGGAATACCAAAGGCACACATGTTCTATACATAAGGAAAATTACTAATACGTAAAAGAATGTGTTGTTATATACTTGAAATAATGTGATATGAACCAGGCGAGTTATTTGGATTAAAGATGATATTGTGAAGTTTATCAAAGTGCTCAAAAGCTTCGAGAAACTTGTAAAACGAAAACGTGAAGTTACGTATTCTATAATGAGACTAGATATTGTTTAAGCGGTCTACAATTGGGAGGATAATTAGACATTACGAATCTAAGTCTGTTCAGATAGACCTTCGGTTTGGGTTGTAACTTATAGGTCACACAATTTGTCTCCCGACACGGTGATCTGAGTTAGCCTCTGAATTTCGAGGAAGGGAAAGTGCACTCTCCAAAAATCAATAAACGAATTCAAAGAGGCTCGCAACTTCATTTGAAACGATCAAAATCTACATTGGCATAATTTTGCTAAGTACAGTTATTTTATGAGGATAAATATATATAAAAATGGCTCAGACAAATTGATAGAAAATACTGGATATAAAACACCTTCGGATCACTCCGAATGCCATGTAGTTAAACTCTGGACAAATTTGCCGCTATTATAAAATCATAGTCAAAGTTGGTTAAATCTTAACTTGTATTGCTTGGTGTAAAAACTAACTCTGGCCATAGGGGTGCTTGAGTAGGCTTTACTCAAAAGACAGGGTTGTTTCCAATTGCTGGTAAACCAACAAATCGTAACAAAATATACAGGGCGTATCATAATTGTAGAATGTATGTAGTATTGGGCAGTGTATTTGAGTTCTTGTAATTGGTATCGAGGAGAGGTGTGTGCATCCAAAGAGTGTGGATGGATGAAATAATGGGGATAATGTGAGTGATTCCAAGAAGAGATCAAAAGTACTGAATGGTAAGTATGAATTTTGATTAACTTGCGCCAAACCAGAATTTGTCTTGGTTTGCGGAAATAGCCATATTTTTTTCATCGATTGTCAAACTCCCAATGATTTTGCACTCACGGAAAGAAAAGATATCGGGATACTAATTGCGTGTGAATCAAATATGCCAAATTGCATCATACATTTTCTTTAGGATTGTTTATGACTGTTTACTTCTTTGATACGCCCTGAGTACCTAGTAACTTAAACACTAAATCTGATGTGATTGTACTCAATCTGCCTTTGAGAGCGATTAGTTATTTGGTTTTGTGGTTTTTCGACCCCCCCAATGCATGTGTCATTCATTTATCTCTATTTCAGTTACCCTTAATTAAAGTTGCTTGTTCGATTATGTTTTCTGTATTCCTATTAAATATGAGAGCCTGGCACTTGCACATTACTCCCATCAAGTACCGTTGGGAAAACAAATTGTGGTTTTCATGCAGAAGCAATAATGCCTATTACAAAGTCCTATTCATATTTGTTAATATAGATGGTTAACCATTTAAAACGGCGGTGTTTTTTTTTTATATAGAAATGGATTTCAGGCTCAATTTCAGGACGACATGAGAAAAAATACGTCCTTTGATCCCATATCAAATCGATATACTTCCGGGTAAATCTGAGGGTCCTAAAGCG
>JAMKCH010085817.1:0-40970 GCA_023653785.1 Ophioderma brevispina | reverse complement strand
GCGAGTGAAAAACAACAATAAAAATGATGCCACATGCTCTCACTCGGACTCAAATATCTCTTTCGTAAGCAAAAATTACAGGGGTCATCGGGAGAACTTTTATGCATTAGGAATGCAGGATTTTTTAGATGCATGGTTTCTTCATGATTGGTTTTCGCTAATTATTGCAGAAAATCGACCGATCAGACAATGGAATTACTGTGGAAAGGCAAAACTGATAACATAACGCGTGCGCACAGAATTGGTGGTGGCATGTGCTTGCGCCTCAGCGGGACGGGACGACACGCGTGTACTTACGCAGCAACAACCAGGGCGCGCCGTGTGTGAGAGAAATCGGTTAAGGGCTTGGGCTATTCCACAATACAAGAGGATTAATTGCCCTCTTGGTTTTTATTCTAGCTCAATGGTATCAATATAAATGTGGTTACTTCCTCCAATCAACTTGATCGGCCTGCCCAAGCTAAACCCCCCACCAAGTTTTGTGACTGTAGGATCCCTGGCTGCTGAGAAAAAGGCGGACAGAAAATAGAGACGTGGCTATATAAATAATAGATCAGTAATCCTGATATTAGGAGAACCACCGTGTCCCTATTGTATGTAATTCTTTTGGAACAAATTCAGTTCAAGTTATGAGCCGTGTAGCTTGCATTAGACGATTCGGTTTTTGTGATACCAGAAAATATTTTGTTTGGACATTGATTTAGGCTCGGGCGCTACATATGTTATCAACCTCAAACACCGGTAACATTTTTAAAAACAATGTGCAGTCCCTCAAAGTCTAGCCAAACAACAGATGTTAAAACGGGAGGAGAAGAAATACAGAAGAAATGGAAGATGTTTGTAGAAAGAAAACCACTTGCTACCCTCGATGATATAATCATTTAATTTTATATAATTTTTTTGTTCCCAATTTGATCTTGAGAATAACGGCTCTACATAGTCAACAGTGGGTGTGGCTAAAAATAGTGCTGGAGATGTGAATGAAAACCTAAAATGTAGTAAAGATGGTTGCCACCCCGTGTTGTAGAACTTCATTGATCTTTTTATGGTTAGCCCTTGGTTCCCAGAACAAGCATGCCATCTTCCGATGTAGCCTGTAGGGTCGGCCTACTTTATACAGAGGCTTGCCTCGCATATCTCTGTCCATGTTGCCTGAATCACTTTGCGGTTGATAATTCAAAGGGCATCGAATGTGTGGAGAAGAATCATATCTTTATCATGGATGGGACCACGTCACTTGAAACATCCGTAATGTCTGTATTTTTTAACAGTGGAATATAATGTGGAGCATGTCGGCTGAGGTGTGTGTGAAAGTTGAGATTTCTGAAATATATAATTGTCGAACTGTTAATGCAAAAGGATATTTGTTACACAAATTTGATACAAAATTGTACAAAAATTGTCTGTATTGTCAGTTTTCAAATGGATAAGGGTGGTTTACATAAATTATCTTTTACAATTAGATGAATTTTAGTGGTGGTTTTTCCAATTCAAGCACATATCATACCCCAAAATGTTCAATAAAAGATGACCACTTTTTTCACAGCACACACGAGCATATTTTGCTGAAGGATCTCCTTAAAGCTCCTTTGTCCGATTAGAATCCTGCCAAACTATTGAAAGCAGATTATTTTCCAGGTTTTCAAACAAAAATTACGATACACTTTGTTTTAAGACTGCATATCAATGACACATCACTTGTTATCAAAATTCCATTAGAATCATCACCTTAACAATTTTTGCAACATGCTTTTTAGACTGCTGTACAAATTGCTCATAAATTTTCAGTAACTTTGTACTACAATGAAAATGTGTAGCGCAAGTATTTTTTTTGCAGATTTGAGTTTGAGTGTTTCTAATAATCTCTAGCCACTGAATCTCAGGCATGATGCTTTGAGTAGTATGAACGAGGCTAGATAATCGGATGGGGCTCCTTTAAGGAGATCCTTTGTCAAAATACAAGTATGTATGTTGATATTGATGATAGGCTTTATACTCCATGAGAACTACATGCTAATTGACTCATTAAATCATTAGCTAAAGACAGTTTTCTGTTTTATGGGAAACAGAAATTTCACGCAATTGCGAGTTTAGAACACAGATCTGGAGAAATATGAAGGTCCTTAAGAAAATTCCTGTGATTTTTCCAGTTATCTCTGATTTTTGACTTTACTCCCTTATTTTTACTCCCTTATTTTACAATATCCCAACAATTCCCAGAGGTTGGACCCAAAAATCTGCATTCAGCACCTTTCAAACTATAGAAAAAACGTCTTCAAACCTTACATAAATTATTGCCAAAGGAATAATAAAACGTAATCTACGTTATCCAATGATGTTGTTAAAACTATTGGCAAACTGGTAACATTCTTGCGTACAAAAAAACCCGCTTTTAAGTAAGGGGAAGTGGGATTATTTTAGGATATAAAGGATAATCTCAGGGGTACTGGATACCAGCAGTTGAAAGATTGTTAAAAAATACACGTCATTTTCACATTTTTCCGATTAAAAATTTTTTAAATAAAGGTTTAAAAAACGTTACGGCGGTAAAAAAAATGTACCTCCAACCGGACCCAAAATGGCATAAGAGTAGCCTAAATGACACATAACCCAAGTTTAGTCATAGTACTCCATGGTACTACTAAATTTTGAAAATAAAAAAAAGGCCATTGTGAGAGCAGGAAACTATTAAAAAACTTGTCATTTTGGGGTTGGTCCGGCTTGATCGTTACCAAAACAGTTAACTGCCGTATACAGGGCCAAACGACCCAAACTGAGTTAGGCCTATGGTGTTTATCAAGGACTATTATATAACCTCATAGATAGATCCTGGTCATCTGATTGGTTAAATGAAAGTCATATTGATTGGTATGTTTCACTATTTTCGCATAAATCGCGTATAGTACCTTTTTTGCGCGGTATAGGTACCTTTAGCCCGGTATAGTACTGTTCTGGCCCTGTATAGTAATTTTGGACCGGAAGTAACTCTTTGACCGGTATAGTAACTTTCTGCCCTAGCTGTAGTCTAGTTACTGCAGCAGAAAGTATCTATCTATGAGGTATATAAAACAAATATTAACTGCCCTTTATTTGGGCATAGTCAAATTATTGACCTTCGGTGATCTCAAGACTGTACTATTTTCCCGAAGCGGGGGCACTCTCTGGTCAATAGATTTGACTATTTCCCTCTGGATCAAGTCAATATTTAGCATTTCAACGTATTCGTTGTTAATTCGTTGGTAAGATCCGTTGGTATTACAGTCATTGAGCTCGTGTGTAGTGACCGTCTGAACAATCATTGTTAAGCTAACAACGACGATTTAACTTTTAAGAATCTTAAAGTCGCGAGCTCCTTGGTGAGCGCATCGTCGTTGGTAAGTGCCGTGTGAACAGTTGCTACTCATACGTCGTATTTTAAGTGGTGACTGTCATCGTGACTGTATCTCGTAACGACATGTGGTCAACTTATTCCGTAGCGTGGATACCATAACGAACGCCATTTTTTAGTTTGTTTGTGTGTGTTTTTGTGTTCGTGTTTGTTTTTTTTATTGGTTTGTTGTTTTTTAGTGTTTTATTAAATTAATTTTGATAATGGCATCATTAGTAGTACAGCATACACCGAAAAACAAGCGAACAAGGAACCGCAAACTGTCCGAGAGAGAGAGAGATCAAGCGTACTCGAGATCATGGAAGGAACCCCCATGCAAGATACAATTGGAGTTGAAAACACAACTCAATAGGGATTTCCCTTTTTGCGATCACATGACCGTTGACAATTCAGCCTCGTGTCCCTTGTTGGTTTATGCACACATAGCGTAGGTGCCATTATTTGAATTGAACCAGTTGTTTGAAAAAGAATCCTACATAATTTTTGATATAGAAATTAATTCTGAATCGGTAGTCATCTAATAAGTACATCTCTTGTATTGTGCGAGGATTAGAACTTTATATGATTTGTATTGTAGTTCTACGAAGGATTTAAGTTCTCAAAGTGTTGAGGTAGAGATTGAGCCGGAGACGTGTATTTGGTCTATGCTGGTTTATTATTCCATAGTTCTGTGTAGTAGACTGAAGAATCTAACATTTGCCTCATCTTATATAGAGGCCTAATTACACAACAGTAGGTGTGGCCTAATTAGCACACCCCATTACATGTGCTCTGCCTGGAGTGGCTAGCACTGGTCACTGACTGGTGTTTCCATATAATTACTTACATGTACGTCATGGTGACCGTCATAATGGGGATGTTAGTACTTATTTTGGTACCAATGGAAAGAAGAAACTCTAAAGCTATCCTTTGGTACCAAATTTACAGTAATCGGGTGTTCAGTAACGAAAATCACGGGGGGGTGGTAACCACCCCCCTTTGGGAGTTTTTTTACAAAAAATGGCTCAGGTAGACGAGGGTTAAGTGAGCAATCGTGAATTAAGTGCGAATAAAAAAAAATGTGCCGTCTCTGTGGCGAGGAACCACATTTCTTTGATGATGCATGACCTTTGTTTTTGATGTCATGTTTGGGGCTGGATCGCTTCTCACTGATTGGTGTAGGGGGAATGGTCATCGGCATAAAACAGCGTTACTGCCAAATCCTCTGTCGATGAGTAATAACGAAAATCAGAAGCCAAAATATCAGCGGCGCGCTACTTCCGCTATTTACCAATGACGGATGAAGGCCGCTCGCTGGTAACTTTGGAAGGGTATCGTTGTTAAGTTCCGTGTGCACGTGCGTCGTTGTTAAGAGGCGCTAATGAGGATTAAATGAATTTTTTGTTGGTAACGCTAGGCCACCGTCTGAACACACCTTTTGTATAATAACCACTGGGCAGGAAAAAAGTTAATTCAAAAGGTTCAGCCGTGCTTGTTATTTTCCCCATCAGTTGGTGCCATTCTCATGCTGTCATAAGATCATCATTACTGTTGAACTGTGCTGACCATCATGTCTGGGCAAAAGTCCGCCAACCATAGGCATCGCCCCCATGTTATCACGGGAAGTCCATTGGTCAGCAAATAGTCACCATTTTCCTGTCATCACCCAAGTTCACTGGCTATTAAATAGAAACAATTATGTTATCGTCATGAAGTCCACTGACCATGATCAGGTAAACATTACGCTAATGTAAATGCAGAAGTCCAGTGACAGTGATTAAGTAGGCGCCACCTTTATATTATCGCAAAAAGTCAACCGACCATTGTATACTGAAACTGGGTCCGTTTTGAAGATAGTTGCATGCCCTCCCTTATCACCAAGTGCAATGCATAGAGGGTGGTTCCCCCATTCAATCTAATTTTGAATCAGTTTCATCATAGACATGTTTACATTGGATTAGTTGGTCTTTGTGTTGTCAAAATGGTGCAATTTGTATTTTCCTATTGTAATTTTTGAAAATAATAGAATAAGACCAAATTAGTATTTTTAATTAAGAATATTCAAATAAAATGATCAAATTTGGGCAGGGTCATGTGAACACGTCTAACGACACGATACAACCAAAGATGTAGAAGAACTTGCTGCGTGAGACCACTTTCATGAATTAAAACTAATCTTAATAAATGTGCCAAAGTCTAGTTACCCATGTCTTCCAAGTGACCCTGACAAACGGGATGAACTTTCAAATTAATCTATTGCTTATTTACAGTTTACTTTACATTTTGCATGAACACTTATCATTTTTGGCTTGGTTTACACATGCCCGCAATAAAGCTCTTGGAGATGACATTTTTCATTTAAAATAGTCGTCTAACCTTGACTGGCCTTTATGCTTTTAGCCATGTTCAGAGGGTCCACGAAACTGCCAGAGGGGAATTTAATCCAATATTTTACTACTTCACTCCAAATTCACATGATGGCCGAAAATCTGAAATCCTCCCCTTAAACCCTTCTCAGCTTTTCTTATCGGAGAGACCGGAAGTCAGCACACCAGAAGCAGTGTCTTTTAGCATGTGAATTTCAAACACAGGACTTTTTCAGCAAAGATGATCTTTGCGAGATCACTCTGCTACTGTCCCGCCTAAGCGGTCCACATGGTACAACACTCCAGAAAACTCTTTGAGTGTTACCAAGTTTGATCTCCCCCCATTTTAATAGGGGGTAAACCCCCTAAGTCCTTGATAACACTCCCGAGAGTTTAAAACTCTGAATGCGTCCACATGGTCAAAAAAAACCTTATCGATACTCCAGAATTTGTCCGTGTGGACATGAGTTATATCCGGTTGGTGCACAAGCTTTGGTCAATGTTTGGACATTTAGCCTAATTAGCACTGATCACCAAACCCCTCTATAATTACCATTTAACCAATGCTTAACCCGATCGACATGGGCCAATTCTGTATGTTATAGCAAGTCTTGGCTTTAGAGATGGCGTCACAAATACTTTGCAGGTCATTGGAAAGCCATCTAAAAAAATAATCCCAAAGACTAGGCTTGTTTTGGACTAATTTTATTAGATGCTTTATCATGCTGATGATTTCCGAATAGGCACTGGAAAATTAATAATTTTGGAAACAAAATTTAAAACAATTTGATTGTTCAGCGACTGAAGTCGCTTGCCGTGTTCACAGTATTAAAGGTCCATCCGATCTCTAATCCCTCCTCCTCATTGCAGGACTCCCTGTTTTAAACCAGAAGTGGTCAAAGATTTTGTGTCTGAAGAAAGCTACTGTTTTTTATAATCCCCCTGGCTTGAAAAGGCAGAAGGGGGATTATGCTATCAGTCAGGCTTCCGGGGTCCCACACAATCTTGTGAACGCGATTAACATGAGACCCATAAGGGTGTATGGTGATGTAACTTGGGGGGTGGGATCGACTGCCATGCCCTTCATCTGATTAGATTATGGGCGTGGCCTATATATGCTAATTAGATACCTAATTTGCATAATTAATGAGTTAATGGGGGTTCAATCTTGTGAACGAGCTAACATGAGACCCATACGTGTTATGGTGATGTAACTGGTGGGTGGGATCGGATGCCATGCCCTTCATCTGATTAGATTATGGGCGTAAAAATGCTAATTAATTAGATAATTAGGTACCTAATTGCATAAGTTAATGAGTTAATTTGGGGTAAAACCGCTCACGCCAGGGGATTTAGCGAGTGCGAGAACCGCGACATGTATTTTCTTGTTTACTCTGAGGATGGGCTATGGGTCTGAAGATTTTCAATCAAGAGGAACTTTTTGTATAGCTATGAAACTGGTCCTTTTGAACATTAAGGGTACAAGAAGGAGTGTGTTTTAGACAAACAGAATATCTAAAAATCAAAGTGGTTCAACTAGTTTGTTGGTCTTGACCATTTTAGTGACTTGTTTTGAGGCAAAGGATAATTGACTCAAATGTTTGTGACTTGATATCATCAGACAACGAATCTTGGATGATTTGACTTGTGACTCAATACTCATTTCACTTAAATTTGATGCAACCTCGATGACTCACTTGAAAATTTTTCGAGTTGTTTTAGTTCCATGCAAAATCTTGCAATAACCTGCCCCTACATTTTCACTTGAAGAATAATGGATCATGTCAAAAGGTGGGTTTTTTCTGGATCAGGTCGATACTTCACTCACTACTTTACTCAGAATTGGGTTAAATTGAATCTTGTGATGTAAACCTTTTGATCAAAAAATGAAAACCACTCAACCCGTAAGTAACTATAAAGAATAACCAGACAACGAATCTTGGATGATTTGACTTGTGACTCAATGACTCAATTTCACTTAAATTTGATGCATACCTCGATGACTCAACTGGAGATTCGAGTTGTTTTAGTTCCATGCAAAATCTTGCAAATAACCTGCCCTACATTTTCACTTTGAAGAATAATGGAGCATGTACAAAAGGTGTTTTTCTTGGATCAGGTCGATACTTCACTCATACTTTACTCAGAATTGGGTTAAATTGAATCTTGTGATGTAACCTTTGATCAAAATGAAAACCACTCAACCCGTAAGTAACTATAAGAATAACCAGCCAACGAATCTTGGATGATTTGACTTGTGACTCAATGACTCAATTTCACTTAAATTTGATGCATACCTCGATGACTCAACTGGAGATTCGAGTTGTTTCAGTTCCATGCAAAATCTTGCAAATAACCTGCCCTACATTTTCACTTTGAAGAATAATGGAGCATGTACAAAAGGTGGTTTTTCTTGGATCAGGTCGATATTTCACTCATACTTTACTCAGAATTGGGTTAAATTGAATCTTGTGATGTAACCTTTGATCAAAATGAAAACCACTCAACCCGTAAGTAACTATGAGAATAACCAGATATTTTACCATTCAAGTACCCTGCTATTGTCTTGATTTTGACATCTTAAAATAATTGCAGAGGGTGCATTGAGTCAATCCCACAAATTCACCAGTTTTGGGAAATTTTACTTCAATAAGGTCATATGATCCCACAAAAATCCCATTCTTAGATTCATTTTGATAGCCAGTCATGCCGGACCCATCTATATGGGGTATGATACCCCACCCCATTGATTAGTTGAGTTTAGGGTTAGGTAAACTAAGGTTTCAGTGCAGTGGTAGAGTATGGATTTGGACAAAATGTCACGAAACTGTGTGTCAATAAACCTGAGTAATATACCTTCCAGTTTATTGAACTTAGCTAGTAAAATAGAAAAGTTTGTGACGTCCCAAATGTCATGTGTTCAGCAAATACGATATCATTTTGATTCTATATTTATATGTGGATGGGCTTACAAAAAGCAATGCAAATAATGCCAGGTAATCATCTTGTGGGAAGGTTTCCTTGTTACGAAACTTAAATGAAAATAGTAGCCATTTATCGTGTTTATCACTGTTCCGGTATTGTCAGGCTTGCCTGAGCCGATTCTATTGCACAATTTTGTGGGAATCGGTCATTGTGTTGTGGGTGGGTTTTGTGATAAGGAGGGGCATACTTTTGTTAATAGATTATTTACAGTGAGTTTGTTTGTCTGTTAGTCTCAAATGGAGATCCTATCCTCATCAATGCTATTCCTTGACAAAGGATCTTAACCCTGTGTATTCAATTCAACAAATGCCCTGTGGCCCAATTTACAATTTTTTTTGCCTAATCTGAATCTGTGGTCAGAACTACATAGCATCGAACACTCCCACTTGAATTTTTGGCCTACTTTTATCTATCGCAATAAATATGCACAGCAAATGCCAACTTCTGGTATAAGTCCAATAAATGTTGGGGTAATACGTTGTTACGTTTCATGGTTATGGTTTAGAACTATAATGAAAGCAAGCATAGAACGGAAGAATAGCAGAATTGTAGTTAGGCAAAGCATATCTCTATCGTGGCTTACCAACAATGACCCAGGCAAAATGTCAACCATGCTAGCATCGTTCACTGTAGTCAACCATGGTAGAACAGCTGTGCTTGACCATTGTCAGCTGTGCTTCCAGGCCATGCTTTGACCATGGTCAACCATAGCCTCTTTGAGAAATGGCACCACAGTCAAACCTATGCCTGATTGAATCTGCTTGACCATGGACAAAGCATGGCGCAGTGCAGTTGGCCATTGTTAAGCACAGTTTCTACCATGGTGAACCATGCTAACATGGTTTACTTTTCACCTGGGCAATTCCTGGCTAATCACTGAACTTAATTCTGCCCAAGGAACGTGTCAAGATCGGCTGCCACCCCAGGGCTCAATCTAATCATGGCTCTCTCCCACAAATTTCTTGAACTATTCTAAGAGACATTGGATTTGCTTTACGGTATTCGCACTATAATGGCATCAAGTAGTTGCGCCAATGCTTCAACAACTGGCTGAAACCCAAATTCTCCATTTTGATTTGAATCAACGGAAATAGACCATTTGCAAGATCCCCATAATGCATCTCGTATTGTGCCCATTTCCATCCGGGAACTTGTACCAGAGTTCATGTATACAAAAAAATTTGTTGTTCGTTCGTGTCGCCGGACAGTGCCTAAAAATACAATACAAAGAATACAAAGTACCTTTTCATGTGAAGTTAATCTTACAGAAATGTAGACGAATATCATAGGAACAAAAAACAAGCGAGGCACTGATGTTGAAATTTACAACAAAAGGTGGCATTTTCGATCGTAACCGTGCCCTAATTGTCGCCTACCGGACGAAAACAGTTCAACTGTGCAACGTCACATAAGTTTTAAGGTAATGATATTAACCCTCTTACAGTATAAGCTGGTGCAAGTTCCCGGATAGAAATGGGCACAATACAAGATGCATTATGGGGATCATGCAAATCGTCTATTACCAAGCCATGACATGCAAACGCGCAAATATCAAGCAGACGATATGATTGATGCAGTGTTAAAGGTCAGATCAAATTTTGGGGTGGGAGCTGATTTCTGTGCACCTGTCAATCAAGTACTCACTGTGGCCATTGTCATGTGTGGTTGCTATTTGGGGAAATCATGGAGTTTTTCCTCAGTGGTGTGCTGTTCACTTGACTTAGCCTGTTTTTTGTTTTGGGAGCTGTGATGTCCAGCACTGAAATCTATTAGCTATTGATATACAGCCTGTGGCATGTCTGATTTGCTGCTGAGAACATCTCACTATTTAATACCTGAAAGAGTCACAGCCAACAATTTTTCAGGCTATCTATATGATGAAGTGGATGATCTCTCCAATTCTGACCTAAATTGGTGAATAACTTTCAATTTGAAACTATATTTGCTAAATAATAAATGATAGTTCCACTTTTATTCCCAGGGAATTTAGTTGGTCTTTTCTGTGTGATTTATAAATAAGGCGTGGTGTTATATTTAAAGTCGGAGCGTGAATGAATGAACGATTTGAAAGATTGTAGTGTGGCCAAGATGAAGGCTGAGGTTGGTTAAAATATTAGCATAACTCCACTCTCCTCTGATGTTGTTTAAAACAATTTAGGACGATGACAGAGACATCTTTTATATAAGAAAAAAAATATTTTTCATAGAGTTTTAGGATTGTTATTGAAGAAGCGCATTGAGTTATGCGACTTTGACAAATCAATTTCAAACCAGTTAACAAGAACTGAAAAACATGACCAAACATTTTTAAGGGTTGCAGAAGATTACTTTAAAATCATTGGATTTTGAACAGTCAGGCGGGTGTGGGTTGAAACTGTGTACAAATGCCTATAGATGATTTTGAGGTTTCTATAAGGCACAAATTTAGCATGACGTGATCGTGGATGACGTAGTAGGTAGCACGTAGCCCAGAAATCTCAACAACAGCGCCACATACGCCATAAGGCACATCATGCCCCACTGTCTTGATCGAATTGCATATCCTGATTTATTTAGGAGCCTTGGCAGTCTGCTAATAAGTTGTTCTTACAGTAATTTTTTAGGAACAGTTTTCACATTTAAACTAATTTAGGCCAGTCACTCAAATTTTGTGGTTTAAAATTTGAGCAAGTTTCTTGGTACATGAAAACTACAAATATTAGTATCACACAAAAAATCTGAAGCTAATGTAGATTCCATACCATCCATTTAATAGGCATACGCAAACACGAGCCTTCAAAACAACGCTAACTTGTTATGCACCATTGGTATTGCATTCCCATTTGCTTAAGAAATAACTTTTTGATGCTTACACTTGGATCTCCTGGGTAAACTTAGAGAGTAGCAGAAGAGTTTTAGAGAAGGGACAAGGGCAGATTGGCCAAAAATAGGCTGATTTTGCATGATTTTGGTCAATTGTAGGGGGCACTGCCCCTGAGGCCCCCTGGATCCATCACCGGTTCTCACTGTACTAAAATAAAATAGTTGACCGTTCACATTGAAATACCAAGTTTTCAGAGTATCAGCAACACCCTAATCCATAGGGAAGTTGGTGTTACTGAACTCTTCAAAAATGGCTCGTAAAAACATGAACATTTGCCTAAATGGGCTTATCATGTGCCTTTACTCATGTGCAGAATTACTTAATTGAAAGGACATGCAGCCATTTCCCATTGGCCATATTGTAAGAAGATGATTTATATAGGCCAGTTATTATATAATATACACATTTTTTGTGTATGGGATACATACTGAATGGAGTCTAGTGAAATGTCTGACACACTACTCTGGTGTGCAATTTGTAACCAGAGCCCCGGGCATGTTTGTGAAAAGAGGGTCAAAGAGGCTATTTCTGCCTATAGCTACATCTATTTATAGACCCCTTTAAAACAAAAGTGAGATGCTTGAAGCGTTGGGAACAAAGCTTTTGTCAATTTCTTTATGTCTGACCTCATTCTTGTTGTTCCACAGTCTGCTGTGTGACATACGATCCCTTGGAGGTTTTACCAGTGTTTGTATCATTTGGACTAATAAGAGACAAACAATTTATTGTCACTTTCTTATTGAGAGAAATTAGAGGAACTTGTGAAATGATACTAGCAAAATGTTTTTTCAGACAGTTTGTTGTGATGAAAATCGGAGTGTAAATGCTTATTTTTAATAAGTCTGTCTCTCTTTTTGATTGTGTCACAGAAATTGTGGACAGATCCAGAGAAAACGTTGAATTATCGCTTCGTGACTGCCCCTCATCGCTGCCGTCTGGATGGAGCCTCCCCCATGAGATGGTTGGAAGAGCCTGTCGCTGGGCACAGCATTAGCAGTGTGGTAAGTGCTGTACATGTGTTGGAGATAGGCTGGTTGCTATACTGACTGGCTGTGTGATTATCATATGTACATAGCTGTGTAGACTGCAGCATTGAGGCACGCAAAGGGGAATATTAATCAAAAAGGTCAAGTTTAACCCATTTCAAGGCCCTAAATCTACACCTTGGACTTGGGGTGACCCTCAGACTTCAAGGTCAATGCCTGGGAACTAACAATAGACCCAACAGACAAGGCTGTCTGTTTAGATTAGTGCCACGCTTAAGGCAGTGTGAGCATTACTGCCAGGTAGAGAAACCCATAGAGCCCCACTCGTCTGCACAGTGGCCTGTGCTCGACCTCGGCCCATCTGACCCAGACAGACGCAGACAAAGCTCCGTGACCCGATAAGCAAAGCATGTGCCACGAAGGGTGGATATAATATGCGACAAACAGCAAGCCAATCCGCGCATATATGGATCGAGCTCCTGCGCACATCACAAGAAGAGAAAAAAATGAAGGGGGCAAATGTATTTTTTCACACCCCCTTAGTTGCACAGCAGACAGCGTACCAGGTATATCTCCATCTCCTTGGCTGGCTCTAACTGCTCTCTCCAGGCTGGCCTGGTGGATATCCTACACGATTAAGCAAGGTTTGAATTGGTGTGTGCAACCCCAAATCTGTTGGTGTTTGTGTGTGTGTGTGTATATATGTTGTGTCTGGTACAATAGTTGTCTTTGGACTGGTAGCTACCTATCCTAAAGCATTCAACCCCCTGGATGCATGTACAGGGTATAGAAGTACTGTACCTGGGCCAGTACATTGGGCTCAGAGGGGTGTTCCGTGAAAATTGTAGTTTTGGCATACACGGCAGTGTGATTTAATTGGTCAAGCATGACTCTGCTAAGGCAATAGACAGTTCAATGTACAATACAATTGTAGATCTATAGTGTGCGTGGGAGTATACTGACTTATGCGTGTATGTACCATAGAATGCCGGTAGTATACTGTGAACGCGGATTTTATACTCAACATGTTTTTTGCGCCTTTTTTTGTTACCGTCTGGATAAGAACAAAGGAAAAAGTGGGTCATTCAAAGAAGTGTAGTGAGCCAGCCAGCACATTATACTCGCCTCAGGTAACAACATCAGGCAACAGACGATATATACAGAGTAACCTTTGACTCCCAGCTTATTAACATTCACCCACCACCTATAACCCGACTCTGTGATGTGTTCAAATGGTTATAGTGCACCGCCATGAAAAGAAGACAGGTCAGGGGCTGTCTGGGCCACGCATTGCCGTGCCAGCCCATGATCACACCATACATGCGGTTGCCGCCATCTTGGAGAGATCCACAGAGGAGTCTGGCGCGCGTGTCTGCCCTCTCTAGTTAGTAGTTTTCTTCGTTCTTTTACCTACCCAACCCAGGAATGGCAGCAGTGGTGGCGAGTGGATCCCTGAGTCTACCAGCGAGAACCGACTGGGAGAATCATGGAAGGTAACCGGGTTATTTGTGTCTTGGGCGTTGAATCGTAGCGAGGAAAAAGGAGTATTGTAACCTTCGTACTCATTACTGATAATGTATTGGGCCAAAATGTCACCAACACAGTGTATTGGGGAGAGAACATGTCTACCCATTGATACCACTTTTCCTGTATCTTGCAGCTTCACTCAAACCCGTATCCAGATTTCACGGATAACTTTTTGGCGGGACCAGCGCCCTAGTGTGAGGCGGGCCAAGCCTGTGCTGTTTCAAGATGGCGATTGCACATGCTCTCGCCGCCATTTTGATCGTCCCATGTTTGGGCTGGCAAATTCAGGATGGACATTCTCCCATGGATGCCACGTGTCCCATGGACCATATTCTATTATTTTGGCGGGCGATTGTGTTAACTTTTGTGCCTGTGTGACCCACTGTTGAGTCTATTTTTGGCTGATAGAGGAGCGACCTATTGCCCCTGTGTGTGTTTCGGAGTGTGTGTCTGGCTGCACATGTTTGCAACATTGCACATTGGCTTACATGGTACATTCCCTTCTCAGAGACATGAGAGGTTAAGAGGTCCAAAAGAACACTGATCTTAGTTTGTTTGTTCTGTACCAGTAATTTTTTGCACTGCCAATCGGCGCTGGATGTTATCGCGCACTACTTTATCAAACAGATAATTTTGCCACACCCTAAATCATAGTTTTGGCGCGAATTCGCCTATTTCTTCATATATGTCCATGAATGTTGGATTTTTTTTTCCCTTTCAATCTTTTATGTGGAGTAATTCCCCCGGTTTGATGTCACGCATCATGAGTTTAGTGAAAAGCGACACAGAATCAAATTCATATTTTTTTTTGTTGCCTGATAGGATGTGTCGAAATGGTAGGTTATTTTGTGCAACACGGCTGACGTTGAATCTAGTGCATGCATGGGTACATGGCGGGGCGGGCGGACTAATTCTATATGCAGACATGTTAATTTGACAGTCTACGTGCCTGCATGTCGTCATGACTTAGGGGCATAGAGGGGACATTAAGCCATGCCCATATACCCTTATGGCGGGCCTAATATCACCTCCCTAACTACTGTCGCGAACCTGTCATCCACGTCTGAGCTTCTTCCGCCTGTTTTTCAGTGTGATATTTTTCAAATCTACCAATTTTTTTCTAGATTTTGTGCCACCCTTTCCACTCTGTTTCATGTCATCGACTTATCCATTTTCTTTGTAGGCCTAAGTACGTATTCGGTATTTCGTGTACATATTCATGAAGGGGTGAGGCATTGTAGCGTCATATCGTTCCGTGCATGTCTATCTGTTAAGCGGCAGAAGAAAGTAGAGCGCATTGTCTGATTTTTGGGGCGGTGGATTACCCATAGTGGTAAGTCTTAATTGTTACCACATACCATCACATTTGTTCAAGGAATACATTCGGACGATTATTATTTATTTTGTTGCCTATCATATTTCTTTTTTTAGGTCTAAGATTTGGGATCTGTGCCACTTCTCTGACGTACTTCATCGCTTTTTTTTTTTTAATCTTCCGTTGTACCTTAAAATTGCACACGGTTTCGTCCGTAAAAGGCAGGATAACTAAACAAGTAAGTTGCGTCTTTTATTTCTTGTTTGCTAAAATAATATCCCATGCTAGCCTAATGCTCTTCCTTGTCAATCGATTCTACTGGATTGTTCCATATTCATTTTTTTCTTTTTCCCCTCTTCTTTCCTTTTTTCCCTGTCAACTTATGTCTTCTTTTTTCCCCGACTACAAACTTCAAACGTGTCTGAACCTGATGTACGATTGATGTCTACTGTCTATACTTCATTTAGTTTGCGGGTCCGTAAAGATTTCTGGATTCTATTTGAAGTTCTATTCAGTGATTCACATTGGTTAAGTGTCTTGCTCCTTTAATTTCCTAAATCTGCCTTCCATTACGTTCAGTTCTTGTTCCGAAACTATACTTGGAATAGCATTTTTGAAAATGTAATCGTTCTGGAGATACAACGCCCATATAGTACAGCAGCAGGTATGTGAATTGAGCCTTTCTTTTCCCCGACTTTATGCTATATATCCTCTGTCTGGTGTATTTTGTTACTTGGCATGATTGATTATATTTCCGTCTGATACTTATAGTGTGATTTTTCTCTAGCCTGTTCCCTCTTCGGTCTGGCAAGTTTGAATTGTATTCTCTACAATCGGGTGGCTACTTTTTTTGTCACGGGGTAGTGAACCGCAGCATAAGGATTAACTGTATTGCTGCCTGCCCATAACTTCTGTCTGCCCCCGGCAGTCCATGTACGCACCCATATGTAAAATTGACGTGACGATAATGCCTATTCTCAGTGCAAAATTGTTGTTTCAGAGTGCTTCAATCTTGATCCCCAAAAACAAGATGCCGATCTGTCGGAATATAAGCACTATTTGGATTGGTTCTTGCAGGTAATATCATGTAGTGAGCAAATCAGTGATTATGTAAGAATGGTGGTACAGCTTATACAGAGGTAAAGAAGCACTATTTTGTTTTGTTACTAGGCGGGTAGGTCATTGGGGTCCTGTATTGAGCCAATCAGACAGATTGTATCATAGGTGATAGTCAACCCTGTAAGTATTACCTGCTGATTGGTCACAATTTGAACTTGTGTGAATTTTAAGCCATTGGCACAGTATAAATGGTGTTAAGGATGAAGAGGGCTAGAGCTTAAATATTTGAAAGCCGCATTTCTAATGGTATTGAGATGAATATATGATGTAATTAGCCAATCAGAAATGCTGTATGAAAAGCACTGGGAGTGCTCAGGGTGTTAACCATTTCCTAATTTTGGGATTTTCCAATTTTGGTGATTTTTTTACTCCAAATTTCAGCATTTTTGTTCAAATTTTGCCCATTTTGGGTCCTTTTGTCCCAAATTTATGCCACTTTTCAGGATATTTTCACCACTTTCAGGACTTTGTTTATGGATAGTAAGTGCGGGTATCTCTGATGTAGTCAGGCTAGTCAGCTATTTTTCAGAGTACTGTAAATGGGGATATTTTCACGAGCAAAATTTTTCACCAAATGAAGACAACAAGGACATTTCATGTTGTGCTATATTCACGATTGACCATCACAGTGCTTACTTTCAATGTATGTTTGTAACCACCAGTTTAAACAATGTGTTTTGTTTAATTTGTGCCCAATCGTTTTTTTTAAATAAACAAAAAAACAGAACAAGTAAAATTGACCCAAAATTACATTTTATTAAACAGCCTTCACGACAATTGCCTTGAATTTATTTGAGAACAGCAGAAAATAAACATTAAAATTTGTAAACTATGTGGTGCTACCTGAGTTTAGTTAGTTAGTTAGTTAGACCAAGTTTTAAATCAGGTTTTTGTCCCCGTAAACGAGGGTGGCCGGATTCACCCACACTCAGCAATACTGCTGTGTGAGGATTTATTGGAGCAAAAGATAATGACCGGATGCCCTTCCTGACGTCAATCCACAGTTATCGGCGGTGGGCCTAGCCTTTGGGCAACTTTGCCCAACATGCAAGGCAGCATGTGATGGATGTGCTGGACAGTAGCTCTCCAGAGCCGACAACCTTGTAGGTAGATCTTTCTTTAGTCTGTACCAGGGTAACAAGCTACCCTCATCATCAGATTCCTGACCAATCCGATGGGGGAGTCGGTTTAGCTGCCGACCAACACACCATTTATTTTTTTTAAATGATGTAAATGTTGCAAATGGTCTTAACCCCCCTGTCTTTTTCAGTCTCTTCATGGTTGTGATAGTCAAATGGAAGGGCAGCGAAGTTCATCCGCAGTGTTTTTTCTACAAATATCTCGGTTTCGGTTTGCTTTCATCATGGTTGATATGAGTTGTGCATGTCTATTTCCTGTGTTCTTCATGGACCAGCTGGTTGTGAATTTTAAGCACCCGTTCCGGAGTTCTAACTAAAGAAATGGTGTATTGGATTATTGTTTGCGTATAAATGCTTCTATAGTGCATTCACTTGAGCTGGAACTTTAACCCATCTGTTTGCTACCTGTATTCTATACTATAGTCAGCTGTATGATTCTACTTTATAGTAAATGAACTATAACAACACACAGCACTATGACATGTGCTTCAAAAGTGATTGCCATGGTTCCATTTCATAGTGATTGCATTATAGCTCAGCTCATTGTTTTTACTCATTTTTGTTTTTAATTGGCAAAGTTCTGCTAGTAGTGCATGGAATTTAGAAGACTTTGATTCAGCCAAGTTTAAAATTGCAAAGGACATTTTTTTTGTAAGACTTCTGATTGTTGAGTTTGGTCCAGAAAGGGCAGGTGAGTGGGCCACAGGGCTGGAAAAAATGCCAAATTCCCCGGGAATACAATCAAAATTTTCCTCCAAGATTGCAAAAGATCCCTTATTTCTTTATTTACAGGACAAAAATTCCCTCCAAATAGGAAGATTTCCCAGGAAACCACCTGGGTTCCCATTTCCCACACTTTTTCCAGGCTTGGTGGGCCATAACCTCTATTCGCAATCTTGATAGAAATGTAAATCTGCAATTTTTGACTTCTCAATTCTAGAAAGTTGGATGGTTATCACTTCTACTTTTTGGCCAGTGTTCTAATAGTAGGTGCTCTACAACAAATCAAGTGCAAATTTAGAGAAATCTGTATCAGAAAATCTTATTTCCCTGTAAATATTTGGAAGCCACATTTCAAATAGTTGTATGATGTAGTAAGCCATTTGATCAGAAACAGTGGCAGCGCCAGGGGGCATGGGGGAAATTTCAACCAATTATTTTTTCTTGTTCCCCCCCCCCCCCCCAGTTTCCTCAATCAGAAGAAAAATGTGATTTTTGGCAAAAATAATTAATTTGGGGCCAAAAGTCACCAAATTTGGGCAAAAATCTGCGATTTGGGGCCAAATTGGTTAAAATCTGCAAAATTTTTGTTTTTCTCCCATATTTCACTTTTCACCCTCCCCTCCTCTATTTCTCTATTTTCCCCCAGAAAAAGAAGTCTGGTGCCACCACAGATCAGAAATGCTTTCTAAAAAACTAAAATGCAGGTAGTGTTAGGAGGGGTTATAAAGTAAGAGCAGTGAAATTTCTCAATGCAAGTACTTAATGCCTAGTCTTAGGATGGTTGTTGATGTCATTTTCCACCGGACGATTATAGTGTCCGAGGTTTGACGTCTAGAAGCGTCAAATTCTTTCCCTTGCGTTCACTCTGGCAATATAGATGTTGCCCAAATTCCCTTCCAAACCCCATGCAAATTAGTTAAGTGGAATCAGGCTGTCAGTTTGTGTCAAATTTAGTCGGATTCTGTGAAAAATCATGCCCATTTTGGTAAACACATCTCCCCCACAAGGCAAACTTGAGACGTCTCTCTCCTATCATTACAAGCCTATACTTGACGATGCATGCCCGCAGGCCAGTGCGCACACAGCACCCCTTGCGTCTGAATTTAGTGAGGCACCATGTGAAACTAAATTGTATGTAATCACATTAAATGTTCCAGTGCCTACATATTAACTATTCATTTCCACACTCCACAGAAGAATTGAGACACCATTTTCCCCCTTATCTCTGAAATCACTTGTTTGAACTGTACGGACCTCCCATAATTTATGTACACTGTCAGACAGACGATCGTGAACATTCCGTGTGGGCGAATCTTTTTTAACTCGGCACATTATCAATGAACATTGGTATTCTGCATATACACTTAAAAAAGACATTTGCATTTTATGTGAAGCATTGTACTAGCATTCCATTCATGCAGGTTTTGGGGTATGTGTGTAATTATGAATGGGAACGCCGTTCTGCACTTGTGATCTCCTACTAGTTCGACCCACCATGCACACACACACACACACACACATCACTATACTTAAACCACATCGCTTGATCAACCCACATGTCTGTACATGCTGCAGTACTGTAGACACTAGTTAAAATTTGCTGAACATCCCGTTTTACTATTACATTGTTCCTCGCACTTGCCCGGGCCCGCCGTCGACATCTTAACGTCGTACATGTATTTTCGTGTGGTGATGGCGTGCGCCCCTCGGAAGATTTTTTTTAGTTTTGTATTATTTTCCGAAGTGGACACCCCTTATTATGTCTTTAGTTTTCTTGCTATTTGCAGAAGTGGAATTACGAGATAAAGTGAGTGGTAGCTGGTAAGATGGCATGATCTTGTTGATTTTGCTTTTTTCTTTTGAATTCTTGATGGCATGATGTAGGATTTTTCTTGAGCTGTCAACAGATCTGTGCTTAGCAAAAACCAAGAGCCATAGTGTAGTATTGTGTATCAAATGATTGGCTTATATAGGCTAATATGTCAGAAAATAATTAGGCTTATTAGATTGAAGTGGATGAAATGTTTTTATACCTTTTACCACATCATCAGGTTTCATTCGGTGTGGCTTGCAGCTTTGATTGTGTATGAAGAGATTTTGTACAGCAAAAAAAATGTTGTGAGTGATATTGACGGGTGACCTGGTGATGTTCGCCATGGCTAATAATCCTAAGATTTAGGTAAATTTGATGTTCATTATGAAATTCTACAGAGTGAGTGTATTGGAGAGTTAGTAGTCTTAAGGGACAATGTCAAATGGGGAATGGAAAGAGACCAATCAAAATATATTTGGCTGCTGATTTTGAGAAAATATAGTGCTATAACTGATGGTGTGCACCATTAACTCTTAAAACGGAAACTGTTCAAATTTAGATCTGTAAACACTTTGCATAGGTTATTGAGAGTTTAAATTGTGTTGTCTGTACTGGACTACCAGCATGTCTGTCAGGTTTACTGCAATCATGATTTGATTAACTCCTTGAAAACAGTCTATGATACAATCTGTTTGATTGGCTCATTTTAGAACACAGCATGAAATGACCCTCTGAGTAACCAATCATGGCAGTGCTTCTATATCTCTGTAAACCTTACCACCATTTTCTTAGAGTATCACTAATTGGCTCATTACATGATATTACCTTCTAACTAACCAATTCAAAGAGCGAGTGCTTACATGCTGTTTAGGTAGTACGCAGGGAGTTAAAATTGAAAGGCTAGTGAGGATATCAATTCCAAGCGTTAAATTTTTACAAGGTCATACTTTTGGAGGCATTTAAGTCCAAAGTAAGAAGTGGAAATGTGTTAGGATTAAAATGGTTTGCATAATGAACTTGTTCAACATTTTTCAAAAAGTCCAAGCTAGATTCATGATCTTTGTAAGATGGACCTTTAATTGTTGAACTTTGTTGAACATTGTTTCATTAATTTTCTTTGCCGATTATTCCTTTTATAACCATAGCCAGTATTTCATATTTTCATAAGTTTTATAGTAAAATAAAATGGCCAGGAATTATACCAGGTCTAGGCCTCCTGCTCTGAAAAAATTACACACAATTTGAAACTCTACTTGAATTAGTTGTCTGTGGTGCATGAACCCACAGTACTTTTCTATACCACCTTACCATGCATGTTACTGCATATTTTGGACACACTCAAGTTTTGGCTATTTCGGCTGTGTTCAAATGTAACTTTCCTATGGTATTAACATTGTGGGACTAATAATGCCAGCAAGTAGAAAACAGATTTTAGAAAATGATTGGTGACAAAAATTTAGAACTTTAGCCAAGGGCTAGTGTGCTTGTGTACATAAATTTGGGTCCACTTCACTTCTGATTGTAGGGACATGTCCCTACCAAAACCGAACCTGAGCTCCTCCTGGAAAGTTACCCATAACAAAACATGTCATTGAACCAGTAGCTGGAACATGAGAAAGCTATACTGCCTAGTGAACGTTCCGAAAGTTCACATCCTTCCGAAAACGGCGTTTCGTGTCAATTGCATATCAATGCATAGGCCTATAGGTTTGCAGACAGACGGATGAAGTTACAGAGATTATACTGAGCCAGGGAGCGATCGGGTCATATTTTATCTACAATTTTTTTTTTGGTGTGTTCAATAGGATATCTAACAGCTGGTAGACAAGCATGAAGTTAGGGATCATGTTAAAAAGGTTTCAAGGAAACGACGGCAAAATGTTTAAATTACATTTGGTTTTGCGATTGTTGCGCTTGTAATCGAAATTTTGTCTTTTTACTCGGTTAACTGTCTGTAAGACTGTTCATAAAATTTTGTCTGAATAGGTAAATATTTCTGCAAAGAAAAAGACAAAGTCCATCAAAATTGAAATTTGTGGTGTTTTCTTTTGAACAGTAAAAACTTTGAGTTTTTGCAAATTTGAATCGCTCATGGAGGGCCACACAACCATAGGGGGCCCTAGGGATGGAAAAATGCCAAATTTCCCAGGAACTGTAGGAACACAATCAAAATTTCCCTCCAAGATTACAAAATTTCCCTTCAATTCTTATATATTTCTTAATTTACAGGACAAAAATTTCCCTCCAAATCGTAAGATTTCTCGGGAACCAGGTTCCCAGTTCCTGCACTTTTTTCCAGGCTTGGGGGGCCCTTTGGAGCTATACCATGTTCATTAAGGGGAAACATGAGGCAAAAGAAAGATTCCAAAATGCACACATTCTATTTCGGAACTTTCACAGAAACCCTTCAAATGCAGGTCAATATTGGAAAATATCTATGCTGTTTATGCATTTGGAAATTCTAAACACTCCAATAACCATTGTGGTATTTTCCTTGGTCACAGAAAGACATAATCATTGAACTTAAGCGGCCAACTTACATGAATTTTGTGGCAAGTAGGAAGAAAAGGGGGAATGGCGGACTAGTAATGTGGAAATTATTAGATTTGTTTTCAACCCACAAAATTTCTAAAAAAAACCAAAAAGTAATATGGGGAAATATGCTGTACAACTTGAATTCTTTCAATCCTGGTAGAGTGTGGAAGTTTAGTACCTACTTTAAGTAGTTTTTGAGATTGCTTCCCAAATGACCTAGCGTTTTCCGCATGACCATAAGTCTTTGGGAAGACATCTCAAAAAACCACTGTCCTGCTTGTTTGGATTCATGCTGATTCCAAATTTTGGTAGTAATGCAAATACGCTTGACATTTGCCCACATTTTGAACGCTATCTTCCACATGACATGTCGTCTGGCCTTTTTTTGTTGGTCTAAATGTTGGCTGATCTGCCAGAGATGCTTTAAGTCAGTAATACCAGGGGTGTACAGGGTGAAAGTAGTGTTTAGTAATAGTTGCTGTCAGAATGGTCCAGGGGGGCAAATGTGCACACCAGTACCTCTGCGTGAAAGGGGGCGGGGAGCCTTCCATGGGTTAATCTGTAACATGATTCGTCAGTGAGATGCAGACCTACTCAAAAAGTAAATTGCAGTAAGTAACTGAACAATTCCGACAGCCACTTTTGGGAAGAGTGTAGAATACATGGTGCTTTATTTATTTCGCAGATCTTATATGGGGTTTCCTCATTCATTTTAGGTGTTAGATTTCTGTGATTGGCACGTAGGGTTAAGGTTGGAATGGAATGGGGAGTGCCTCAAATTGCAGATGTCTGGAAGTAGGCCAGAATCATATGGAAATAGAACCCATTAGTGTCACTGAGGACCAAATTACATAACTTGGACTAAAAATTAAAACTGTCAAATGTTTAGTTTTTAATATTTAATTAAAAATATTTGAAATTTTTGTAGGAGCAGATGTTAAAAAATGAGCTGGTGTTTTAATTGCGAAATGGAAGAAATAATTATCAAAACAAAAATGGAAGGCCAAGTGCATACCAAAACAAGTGTTGAGGGATAAATTACCTTGAATTTTGTCTTCTACATTGCTGAAAGGACTGGTGCCACTGCCCAGTGAGCTGTACAAATTCCAGAACCTACATTTTGGCCTAACAACATTGTGATGCCGCCTTTTAGTGATTTCCAGTATTAATTGTATAATATTTACCATTCCACATCCACATTTACCCCACTGGGACAGGTACCAGCTGATTCAATCGTTATTCATAGCGGATTGAGTGAATTTGAGTCCATCCCACCATGCACTGGTTATGGGTTTTACCGCAATAAGGTCATGTGATACCACAAAAAATCCTATTACTCAACACATTAAAAAACCCTGACTTTTACACTCATTTTAGCCACACAGTGCTAGGTAAACCAGGATTTTTTTGGGGTGGGGGCAAGATGGCTGAAATCATACAAAAACATGCCAAATAGATTGAATTTGAAACAAGCTTATTCATAAAATGCAGGGGAGGAAGGCTTCAGCCACCAAAGCCATCCCCTTGAATGCCATGAATATGAGATTTTAGTTGGTTACTCAGAGGTTAAATCATGTTGTATCAAGTAATGAGCCAATAAGAGATGCTGTAAGAAAGAGGTTATCGCTGACTTGGAAAGAATTTTGTATCATGCCACCATCCTCTGAATTCGGCAGCCTCAACAGAATAAACTGCTTGTGGTGGTAGAATACTGAATTTATCCCACTGACTTATGCAAGTCATGGGATGACAACCCCAGCCAGACTGGCATGTGATACTTGAAATCTGTGTGTGGTATTTCCCAATATACCTGACGCATTGATGTAAATTGGCCTTTGCACCAAGGTGTCCAGCCGTTTGCCAAATGACAGATTTTAGTGTTAATGAACTCCTCTTCAACGCAGTCCTTGCTGAGGCGTACAATAATAAACAGATGAAAAAAATCACATTTTTTAAGTGCAATGAGGAAAAAATAACAATTTGTTTGTGCCTTTGTGACAGAGGGGACTCTAGCAACTATTCATTTCCAGTTGGAGAAACAAATTTTCACCAGTGGACCAATTGATAGGCCATAAAAATTAATGTACCACGAAAGTTCACATTTTAAATATATTGTTAACTCTGGCTTTACCTGTACTTTTTGAACCGTAATATCTATAAATAGATGACCAACTGGAATCAGTCTTTGTCTTTTGTAAGTTAAGCAAATAGAAAGGTTAGATCACAAACAGCCTGGGAGATTAGACAGGGACAATAACTATATGAACGGACACTGTGATCGACTTGTGTACGTCTGCTACGTGCCAGTTTTGTTGTTTTTTAAACCGTGTTGGGAATAAGGTACTGCTTAGAGTAATACTGAAAAAGTGGAAATATTCACGCTACATTAATTTTCGCGCTTTTCGCACACTTCTGAACAAGCACTAAATTAACACACAAAATGTTTATTTTGTGTGTGAGTCTATGGAGGATAGCTGAAAAAAGCGAATTTAAAAACCAGTGAAAATGCTAGAAATCGCCAATTACCAATTTTACAGTAGGTTGGCAGGGAAATAGGCATGCTCTTTGGTCATTCCGTGACACGAGGGTATACCTTTTCCCAAATCATACTGGCATTTACCTTGGTTTTATTATTCCTTTCATATCTTGAGTAACGAGTCAAAATAGACTTTCTTTATCTGTGCTTAAAAGCTTTTCTTGCCATGTCTCTGATTGCCTTAGTAACAATGATCATTATACGAACTGTTAAATAACCATTCTTGAACAGCTGTGGGAATTTACGCAATTCCATTGGTTCCTGCCCGCTGCCCGGTTTCAATTCACAATTTAGACTGGGTATTACATGCTGCATATTGAGGTTACTTTTGGGTTAATATGCTTGCGTCGTGCCGTGTTTTGCTACACTTGTTAACGCCCGTCAACGTTGCATCTTGTTGGGTATGTTCTTTGTGTTCATCAGGTTGTTCGATTTTTGTCACGGGATGGTGACCTTGTTGTAAATTTAAGCGATTAAGATTGTGAAATCGGGTTACAGATTACCTTAAATGAATCTGTTTGAGAATGTGAATTTTAGGGATGGGTACTCTTTAAACAAATTGAAGCCGGTGATACCATTATTTTTGTGTGAAAGAACTTGGCCTCTGGTCTCCATCTTTCACTTAAACATTGCACACAAAAATCTACGGGGCTATCTGTTATTTTCGGACATTTTATTGGTTATTTGATGATTTGAACTTGTTCATGGAGGTCTTGCATGAAACTTAAAACAAAGGCCTACAATCAAAGTGCTCTTTGCTATAATTTGCCATAGTTACAGAATGAGATGATTTGCAGTGGATATGTCTTCACTTCCAACGTGGCCCATGTCACATGTTTGAATTAACTGTCTTGTATTCAAATTGAATTTGGTGTGATGTTATATATCCACAACTTTCTGTCTAATAACCTACTTTTCAGTAGGCTGTATGGAAAATTTTTACTGATTGCACGTACAAGTTTCCTGATGAAACTCGTGAGCGCAGTAAAGTCTGCATGTGCAAAACGTGCAAGACCTGTATTAGCGTTGCCATAAATGTATTTAGGACAGACATGAATATTTGAAGAATATGAATCCTTGTGGAGCTTAACCACCGCCACAGCTGAAACTCTCAAATATAGCTCTGGCCACGGACCCATATTGGTGTCGGGTCTATAAAGCAGATGGCGTTGTCATGAATGATCCACATCAGAGGCAGTCAGTCGATGCGCGATGACAAAGGGGTGTGTCTGATGTGATCGGATGGATTCACCGGCGGCTTCTTGACTTGTCTCCTTACTGCTAGAAACCTTTCGTCTTGATGTAGGTTTCTTTGTCACCTTGGGGATGGAAAGGAGATTAGTCTGCTTGTGTGTTTACCGTGATGTGACATGTACATGGTTCACTTGGTGAGAACGGTGCAGAATTTGTCTACTTAGTATGTAAAACCATATGACCAAAACTCATCAAATACAGGGTTGGAAACCTTTGTGGTACCGGTAGGGGATTGATCACTTTTCCCTTGGGAAGTGACCTGAGTCCAGTTAATACTGTTATTGCACAAGGTTGAATGTGTTCCGATATTTAAATGTCATGTTATCACTTCTGGAAACAACATTGTTTACAATGTCCTTCATTTGGGCAGGCATTTTGATCATTCAGAACCAGCATGCGAAATGCATCCAAACAAGTATAGCCATAGATCAGTGCTTTTTGAGATGGTTACCTAATTGTGACTAACAGGTCATTTTGGAAGCCTCCAAAGCCATGAACTTGCATTTCAATGGCATGCACATGGGTTAAAAGGGGCAAACTTAGGACGTGGCGTAATTCAACAATTTCGCAATCTGTAATGATGCACTGGGACCTGGAAGTCTTAAAGTCAGAAGACTAAGAGGTGTCAACCCCAGATACTCAAGTTAATGATCGCTGTAAACCTGCAAAGGTTTTGCAGTGCATATAGTTGTGAATATGGTCAATTGCATGAAACAGAAAGAGGCAAATAATGTGCATTTTTTATGAGCAAAGTATAAAAATCCTGTTATTTCCCTCAGATTACTATTGCCGGTCTGCCCCGCAGTGTTCGCTGTGTTATGTTCGTTGTCACGTTTCAGTTGGTCCGCCCTTGTCCTATTTGGAGCCTATCAGTACTAGCTTTGTAATATTTCCATGGCAACTACATCATGTTCGGAAGTGGTTTGCTCAATGCAAACGTGACGTGTATTTCTTGGTAGAACGGGTGCATGTGTGTGATGTCTAGTACTCGCAATCATGTCTGGGTTGTTGTTAATGACGTAAACTTTGTTGAAATCTTGCACTGTTAGCAAGCAAGCAAGCTGGGGGAGGATCGTTTTTAAGCAAATCTGTAATGTGCTAACTGATATCAGACTGTTTACCATAAACCCTCCTACAAAGTATGAAAGATAATCCTTCTCAAGGTCCTCACTTCTAAGTGGACGTGTGGAAGCACGCAGTAATTTATAAAGCGTGATGTACCCAGTACCATTCTGATCCAAGAGCTTTGAACTAAGACATTATGGTCCACACTGAATGACAGTGAAGATTATGGCATCCAATCATGTGGACGTGTGAAAGCGAGTAATTAGGAGTGTGTAAAGAACTGCAGAAGGCACATTAGGGACTTTGCAGGACCACTTTAACATTAAATAAACCATGGATGTTTTTAATCTGAGCTCCGATTAATGACAGTAGGCCCTAAACACCACCACAAAAAGTAACAAACAAGAAAAAGACCACACCACTACCACCTAACCACCACCCCCCCCCCCCACACTAATCCGACCCCGCCCCCCCCCCCCCCCCCCGCCAAACCCTCCCCCCAAAAAAAAACCCCCTTAAAAACACCCCACCCACCCCCCTCCTTTCTCCCCAACCTATTCCTCTCCTACTTCCACCATCCTCCCCTTTTACAATGTAATTTTCAAACCGTTGAAAGATTTCTTTCAACACCCATTTTTATTATCAATTTTTTACAACTCATTGTCTCACTTTGATGCATTTCTTTCCGTAGTAATTGTTGTCATTCTGCGCAAGATAAGTTCTCTGTTGCACTTATCTTTACTGTGTCTGAATCACACATTGTCTTGACCGGGTGTACTTTTTGGAGTATTTCTGCGATCATTGTAGTAACATTTTCCTTCCCAAAGGATACAAAGATGTGTAGGAACTTCAGCAGTAAGTAACTTGTCAGATGGATTTATTTCAAGGGTTTAGTGCAGCAAGGCCCCATCTGCGATAGCTGCCATTTGTCAGTTGTGTTATTATTAAGTGTTATACCTGCCAATCTAACACCTGGCAGCTTTGCAGATGGGGCCTTCTTGGCACTTAACCCTTGAATTTGATGGGTTTTATTTGAACTCTTTACCATTTTACTTTACCTAAACCTTGTCAGTGGTGGCGTGCTTCTTACAATGCACATGCCACTCTGGGATTGGTATCTTGATAAGCTGAGACTTCTGGAAAAGTGAGGGCTCACTACGGCTGATTTTACTGGTCGT
The DNA here is from genome assembly GCA_023653785.1 of Ophioderma brevispina. Lineage (NCBI taxonomy): Eukaryota > Metazoa > Echinodermata > Ophiuroidea > Amphilepidida > Ophiodermatidae > Ophioderma > Ophioderma brevispina. Next base: position 12,199 of record JAMKCH010085817.1, on the reverse strand, counting down.
CTGGCACGGTTATATTGCCGACTCATAATTCCGGGTTCTCAATTGGGTGCCTTTTCACCTTGACACATGCTATTTGGAAAACCATTGACATATTTCCCTTTTCACCCTTTCATTAATGCTACTCTTCTTCCTATGCTTTACCTTTTTCGTTTTTTCCTCTTCAAACATTGTGTTAATCTAATTTGGCCTCGTTGAAAAAAGGCTTGCACCCCAAGGCAGGCCTCTAAAAGTACCATAACATTCGTTGAATGTTGGCGGATGACACGGCACATGCAAAACAAAAAGTGAGAGTCCGAGAGGGAGTGATAGACACATAGAAAGTACGCTGTTGTTTTTGCCATTAGGGTTGCCTTTTTAACCTCACTGTAGGCTTCTTCTGGCTGAAAATTTACCGATACTAGTTATTGGCAATATGCAACTTTCGTCACGTTGGCCGCCTTAGTAACTTGGTTACCATTAGTTTTTGTTCTCATTTATGCGAATATTTTTGTGATTGTGAAAATGGTAACTACTATTTACAGATGGTTGTGGGATGCTATAATTAAACAATAATAATGCATCCTTGATGATTGCTTGTTCAAGTTTGGTGTGGCATATTTGTTTTCCACTCTTTCCCCTGTTTGATAAGTCTACACAGTGTTCGTGTATGGAGTTTTTCCTGTCTTTGTTACTTTTTTTGCTATTAGTCATGCTTCAAACCTTTTTTGACATTTTGTTAACTTTTATTGGAAAATTCCATACAAAAAATGTCAAAAACACTTAAATAGGCATTTTAGGTTTTGACACCACTAAATTTAGGGATTTCTTTAGCGGGTCTGTTATGGTCATTTCTAGGATTAATGGTTAGGGGTTGACATTACTTTCTAGGATTAACCTATGAGTAGGCTTGAGAATTTGATAATGCCCCTCCCTTTGATGTAAGAAGCTCTGCCCTCATTGATACCTGACCAACAGTAGAATAATGGAACTAATTTTTTCAACACTTGAGCCAATTCCAATGTCCATCGATCTTTTCATCAAAGTCATCATCAATCCTGACTTCCATTGAGATCTGTGGACATTTTTAACAAATGTCCTTATTATTCATTGCTGTTCCCACTTCAAGTACAGCTGGAGTCTCTGCATAGCATATCAGTGTAGGTTAGTGGTCTGCTACCTTTATCTGGACTGAAGCGTAATTTCTTAGCCATTTAAATACTGAAAAAAAAAAATCATTGCTCCAAGTGTGCCCTCTTAGATGTGCCAAAATTCCCTTCCCATTTGTGTGGTTAAGGATATAAATGCTGGATCCACCTTGCAGGTTTTCAGGCTTGTCATCATCTGGCTCACTCATTTGCTCTCCTTCCTCTTCTCTTTCCCCTGCTAGTTTTCAAGCTCCCTTCCCAGCTCTTGTGACTTTCATCTGATTTGAACCTACATTCTTTCATACTCTACAAAGTGCAGACAGCCCATTTGCCTGCGCATATAAGACCTACAAATTATTTCAAGACAAATTACGCTTATCAATCAAGTCTGCCGACTGTCGGGTGCAAAAAGTTAAAGATGGGAAGAACCCCCCAGCTCGTAAGGAGGTCAGATGTGGTCACAGCCGAGCCGAGGATGAACCTCCAGAAAGTACGTCACCGTGTGACAGTAGTTTCCTTCGTTTTCCCCTTACAGGTGGTGAAGTCATATCCATCATGCGGGGCAATGTAGTAGTTGACACACAGATAAGGCATAAATTCAAAGTTGAAAAGGTTTTCAAGAAACAGGGGTAGCAGAAAAAAGTACATTTGCACAGGGTGTATGCGTTAACATTTTCATGGCTGCAACATGAATGACTACATTTAGTGACTGATGTGACTATGGGTATTCATCTACTTAGTTTGATGCACTCAATAGTAATAGAGTGCCTGGCCCTACTTTGTCAGAATGGATTTATTTATGCATGTGGTAACCCTAAAAACACAATAAAGAGAAAGTGATTCAAATTTTGTTCTGAATTATTACTCAAGATTAGCAAAATAATCTAGAGTTATATAATTAGCCATGGGGAACACCCATGACCAGCCACATCAGTTTATGTGACTGTGCAGTCTGTATTGCTGTATCTTTTGGATGGATTTGCGATTGATGAGGCTGTCGGACTCTTGCTTTCAATGTTGGACCTTCTCTTGATGTTCAAAATTTCATGAGATGCCAAAAGAACAGGTTGTCTCAACTTTTGATAGGAAAAGGATACAGGGGAATGTTGCCTTTCCAATACAGAGCATGTCATCACAATGTTTATAAACACAAATTAAAAAAAAAGACACTCCTTTTGACATTGGTTCAGGTATAACAGAGTAATGACAATTGCACTAAATAATTCCTGTCATGATTGGAAGTTTTAAGTCTAAAATATGGTTTCATACCATGGAATTCTTGTAACTGCAGTTATCTTGAATTGTCCATTCTTGAGCTTTAAATGGAATTCATTGTACACATACAGATATCAATGCACAGTTGCACACTACATCTAAATGCAGAATATACCCCATCTGTTCCCACTGTCATCATAACAGATAATCATTTTACAGATAGACCCTAATACAACTCATTTTTTTGCGTGCATGGATCATTCGGCCTTGTTTTCTTCCCACAAACTTTTTGGACAAAATAAGATCCATTTGTTGCATACATACTGTGTTTTGAATGAAACGTCGTAAGGTTCCAATCCTTTTTTCCCTCTTCGTCACTCCAATTTGACAGAATTTTACCAACCATGCTGTTGCTGTTACTTAGATAAAGGAATCCTTTGATCCATATCAGAGGGTGTTTTAAACCACTCCCATAATGCATTGGCATGTCCTGTATACTGTAATATCCTAAATGCATGTTAATACTATTAAAGATACAAAGGGTTCCAAAAGTTTGAGAGCTACAAGACATTTTCACAATCATGTAAAATTTCCCCAGTACTATGCCTTGTGTCTAAAATGAGGGTAAAAGTTTTTTATGTGTTAGAATAGGATTTTTGTTGGATCAACATGAACCTATTGACACCACTGGCGAGTTGCCAAATTGTGTACAACGTTTTTCTATGGAGTGTGAACTGCGCACTTGATAGTTGCGATTTATTCCGTATTGGAATACGTGCTTAACACAATTTGGCACTCGGCGACCCCTGAGGTGAAATTTCCCAAAAATGTGTGCATTGTGGGTTTTTGACTCAATACACCTCTGGATCCATAGCACACCACAAAAGCACTCTTCATCTAGGTTAATGCCGCTTTGACAATCATGGAACTCGGCATTTATACGTAGGCATTACCTACTACAAGCTGTAACTAGATGCTATCAGGATAAAAGAATGCAATAGGAACCATTTAAACAACGAAGCAGAAGCGAGAACCTTTCTGTGAATAGGAACCCGGCTTGTTGTTTTCGTGCACAATGTAATGTAAATCAAATTAATTTCATGATCAGAATTTTTGTTGTGAGTTGGGCAGGAGTACACATTTACAAATTTGACATGATCTCTCCAGGTTGGCTGTTTTTGAGTTGGCAAAAGAAACTTGAGAGAAATGTTCCTGAAAATTTTCTGTCCGCCCACACAATAAACACTTATGGTACCTCTCTTTTTTAGTTTGTCTGGTCTGTATGCTTTCAACTCTGTGTGGATCAATATAAATAGAATGCAACCTTTTTCATCAGTACATTGAATAACACGTGAAACCAAGTTTGGACTACCATTTCTCATGGTTCGCATTCTGATAGTAGCGACAGCGGCCGGACCTTATAAAAGTCTCTAGTATTCGAGTTACCCCTCCCAACGTACACAAAACCAACCACCTTTATTGAAGGATACATATATAAGACTGTAGAAAAATGAGGGGTTGGTGGTTGAAATATTTGGGGGCAGGATGATTCTATTCCGAAAATGACATTTGGGCTGCAAGTTTAAGAAAATTAATAAGTTTTTTATTTTTTTAAGGTAAAATATTACAATCTTACTTTTATGGTAACTGACAGAAAGCACAATAATGGGGACCCAGAAACCTACTCACAAAGGGGGAAAAATAATTTCTACGTAATGTGCTAATGTTAACCTAGTTTAACTTTTCCTAGGCACCCCCTACTCTCAATTTAAGGTGAAAAAATGTAATCTAATTTGTTCCGTTTAATTATTTTCCACGATACAAATTAGTTTGAGAATACCACTGGAGTAATATAGTAAAGTGTAACTTTTTTAAAATTAGAGCAAGTATTGCAAGATTGGTCTATATGGCTTGTAATACTACGAATAGCAGAAAGTTTTAAAACCGATGGTAAATCATAATGTAATATATACCAATTTTTGTACAAACAACTAACTACTGCAACTGTGACATTCAAGACGGATACCATGCGAAATGAATGGTAAAATTAGCACTCCTCGCCCTTGTGTAAACTTTTAACCAATTATCTATAGTAGCCCATGGTGAAAACTGCCATATTTTTGGTATCTGCTATAGATGCACAATATAATCATAACATTAGCACCATTGCCATCAAAAGAAAATAACTTTAGCAGGGCCACCATCCAAATTCTGTTCACGATTACAAACAACTTCAGTCAAATAAATTAGAACGTTGGCGTATATAACATCCGACATTGGATAGCGCCATGCCGCGCTCGCGCTAGGGATTGTTATTTATTTACAATTTTTCAACAGCCTCATTGCTTTGATCACTTGATAGTGAAAACGTATGGGGAAAATTGTACAACAATCTTAAAATTCATAGCAAAATGGCAGAAAATGTGTAGCCAACTGCTAGCTAAACAAGCTATCACGAGCCCTGGCGCCATGCATGTACCCACTGTGACAACATCGTGCACGTGTAATCTATACAGTATGTTTATCCATGCATGATCATCTAACGTGAATACAAACAAGCACAATTACATTGAAATTTCTACACACACCGCTCAGGTTTCGTGCCCATAACTGCACCATTCGTGCTACTTGTTACTTGTATATTATGACGAATGATTTTAGGTACCAGATATAAAACAGTAACATTGACAGCGTTCAACCTTTGACTTAGTTTGGTGGACAGAATGGTGGAAACTTAAGGGAAAGATATCCTACTTAAATACCATTTTCTAGGGTGAAATTTTGTGTTATGAAAACTGAATCTGAAATAGAAAAATGCATTTTTTTAATTTTTTTAATTTTTTTAAATTTTTTTACCTCATTTGACCTAAAATGACCAAATTTGAGCAAAAATCGGCCGCAAAAAAAATAAGTCCCTTCAAAACTGGGACTCTCAGGGCTTAAACAAATATATTAAGCAAGTTTATATTTGTTTACCTTTAACCGTCACAGTTTTGAAGGACTTAATTTTTTTGCGAATCCTTTATTTTTTCACACCCATCCGAAATGTTAGGGGTAGGGGTAACATATTACCTACTTTATTTTTAATTCAGTACCTTCAACTAGTCCAAGTTTTGATATCCACTATTTTTGCTATTGAAATACTGCACAAAAGACACAGAAGCATCACCATAGGTCGTGCTTGTACCATTGAGGAGTTATGGCTTTTTCACTCACAAAATTGGGTGAAAATTGGCAATTTTTCCCCAACTCAATTGTCACCCTGAACTGCCGACTTTCTAACCCTGTTACAAAAATAAGAAATAGATTGATCCCTTTAATGATTTGAATATCTAAATGTACCCCTGTCACATGATTAGCATACGAATTAGTCACTACTAGGTATTTTTCATGTTCTACACTCCCAGGAAGTTAAGGCAAAGTCAAAATTTTTTGTCCACCCTAAAACGACCATTTTTGGCTAAAATGCCAAAAACGATTTTCCTCCAACTCAGTGAAAAATATGGGGTTTTAAGTGCCAACATCTGAAAATAGGACATTTTACCATTAGAAACATTTTAAGTAATCAAGAATTTTTTGACTGTTTTCACCCCTAAAATATTTTTTTCACCCCGTGTCCGCCAACGTAAGTCAACTTGAACGCTGTCATATCTATTAACTGTTGCAACTGCCGTTACATACTGACCACCAGCCATGATGGAAATGGATAGAATGTGACTCGATTCTCGAGACTGCTGTTTGTTCCGCGAGGATTTGAAAAATGCTATTGTTATGGCAAAAATATTAACGGAGGTAACAATAGCAAAAAAAAAACTTATGGTATTTTTAATTTATGCATTCCATATCATATTTTTTTTTAAGTTATAAAATTGATTGTACCTTACAGAAAACAATAAGGCAAAACTGGTAAACTTATTGGAGTTATCCCAAGTGGATAATAAATATTGCTATTGCTACTTGGCCGTACATGACGGGATGGACAGTAACAATAGCACTGTCTGTTTGTCGCTCTCCAGAAAACAATGGTATGATTTCACCCCAAAAAATTATGTAAATCATGGTCCAATATGTATTAAAAATGATATGTAATGCAACAATAATGGAATGGCCTTTAATGAATATGCTGAGAAACATTTTTAGAAACGTATTTTGAATGCGTAGATTTTTGTTTTCCGGTTCAAAATGAAGAAATATGAAGTAATGGTTATGAAAAATTGTCAAAGTGTTTTGAGAACCCATTAAATTATCTTCACTATCTGTATAAATGTATGATAACATATTAACAAGTTAAATTCGGGAATTCAGTAATTTAGTAAAAATATGTGCACATAAGAAAAATTGCTAATGTTATGGTACCCCTTATTGTGCTTTCTGTCGTATCCTTTTGTTATGATATAGGTTTTCTACATTGATAATGGGTTCAGGTAAGAACTCGTTGTGGTGACATGCGATAAAAAAGGATGCTTTTTTAGGATAAAAAGGTGATTTTGGGCTAAAATTCTGACCCTTTATATATGTATAAAACGAAATCTATAATATAATGCAGAGATTGATAGTATTGCCGATGATTAAAATTGGTTTGTAAGAAATTAATATAAAGTATTGATATTAGTTTTAGCTCACAACGTGATTTTTTGACCCAAAACATACCCCTGCCAACAAAGTTTTGGACCACAAACCATCCGTTTTAATATTATTTATACTATCTTTCGAATAGACCAGTGTGCGTTTGTTGTACCGGGGGAGGGGTTGTCGACAATGTGCACGTCAAAAACCGCTTCCACTATAGCTTACTGTAGTGGTTCTAAACATTCTGTAGCTATGGTATCTGTATAGTGCCTAGTATAAGCTGAAACATCGTGGGGACTATTCACTATGGTTAGCATAGACCTCTGATAGTACTGTATGTTCTCAACATCTGACAGCTATAGTTATCTTGGATGTGCCTAGTTATAAGCTGATAAAATTATGTGGGGACTTTCACATTGCACTGAACAGGTATAAGCCGTGGGATATTTTGTAAGCGTATTTTGATGGTTATTTCAAATATTAATATTGGTTTCATTTTCAAAATATTGTATTGGTTTAATTTACATAAGGATATTTAGGGAAATCAACATGGAAAATAAGTGTAAAGACTGCGAAAATTGTAATATGTAATAGTGAAACAGGAACTGGTGCAATATAAAAATAAGGTCACAAGCACTCTGGTTTTGTTGTATTTCTTTTTTGCTCTGCAAGTGCTTTGTCGTATATTTGAAGTGTAAATAAATGCAATAATAGGAGAGGGAACAAATAATTGGCACCAAATGGTAGTCGCTGCCTTTTTGTTTTGTTTCCACTCCAAAATTATTTAATCTAAAAGGTCCAACTTACTGGTTAATGAATGTCTTGGTATTGCAAACAAAGTCTTCTGTCTACCAGTGTTTAAAACACCTGGCTATATAATGTGTTTCATGTTTGATCCTACTTGCAGGTATTTGTCGTGGAGCTACGTATAGTCGAGACCAGCGAGATGGTTGAACAATACAGTAATTGCCTTACCAGCCAACCACCGGTAATTTACTTCTAGATTCTCTATGGAGGAATGTGCATCCGAACTCCAAAATAATTAAAACGTATCGGATCAACGGTTTGTTAGAAATTGTTTTAACGGTCCCAGGGAAATGCAAACTAATATATGGTTGTTTCAAGTCTACAAGGAGGGCCCAGAAGCATCAATTTTGGGTTGGTGATACATCATTGTGGTACCATGATTATCCAGAGAGGAAATTTCCAGGTGACTGGTGTGAATATTCATGACAATGATTGATAATCAATAGTTTCACAAAATGATGGCATGGTGGTATTTTTAGGGGCGCCTACGGGCGCACCTATAAGCTTGGCTTTGGAAACTGTTCCGGCGGTACGAGTAAGTACATGGGATGCGGCCCGTAGCGATCGCGTGCACCTTACTGTTCCGTGTTTGCGAGCAACGAATTACCCGACAAAACGTTCAATTTCTCGCTAGGTTCTATACGTTCAGACCCTATTACGAACATATTCCAAAACAAACCTAGTAACGGACCCTCTGATGCAAAAATCTCCATAGAACCCCTTCGTTTTCAGGAGAAACGGCAGTAACTATTAAATCTTTTCGAGTCGGTGACACAGACTACACAATTTCCGCACCGCCGTAGGAAAACTACGCCAAATTAGGGATTTCTACGTAACATCACGATATATGTTACATCGCGGATGTTCCAAATATTGCGGAAAATATATGAGGAGTTGCTCGAAATACCCGATGATCATAAAAATTAATTTCTTTCGCTAGATTTTAATCAAGAAGAATTTACTCATTTCCCTGCGAATGTTAAGAATATTTTCAAAAAACTCTATGATGAAATCCTCCACGTAATACGCAATCTTGGGTCGTGTATTGTGACCTCGAGCGGTTAGTTCCATCACCTCTGTATCATTGAGCAGAGTTACCCGAAGATATAGTAAAATCCTATGTGGCCCCGCGGTCTAAGGGCGCTTACACTCATGTATTATTTTCCACCGTTGGTCCAGGGTTCGGAAAATCGGTCAAGGCAGTTTGGATTTTTCATTGTTGTTATTTATTTGTTTTGTTTGAAGCTGTTTGTTACCAGGACAGATGTGCCGTGTTTTGCTTTTTTTTCCCTTTTCCCCCTTTTTCTTTTTTTAACAAACCTACACAGCTTAATGAATCAGAAGTGGGAACTAAGTAGGCAAAATGAAAACTAATAATAATAAAACTGACAATAGATAGAACGGAAAACAAAAGAAAATAAATTTTAAACATAAATGAGAAAACTGATTGGATGGGTTGTGTTGTGGAAGGGGGTTGATGGAACCACCCTGGATATCTGGAACCCTGGCGTTGTTCGCACAAAACCAAACAACCCTAACCTTGGGACCCCCGCCGCAAACCACGAACGCCGAGACACCGCGAAATTTAGTTGTTTTGTGCATCGGGGATGGCCCGATTAGGCGTAAATGAACAAGCTCCTTCTTACCCTTTTATGCAAATTAGGCTCTACTTATGCAAATTATAATAAAGAGTTCCCTTGGTCTCAACATTTATTTTATATTAAGGGCCACTTGGATATAATTCAAATAACACTTCAATATGGTGAAACTAAACTAGTGGGCATTCTTTTGTATACGATTTGTGGTCATAAAATCACCGATAGTCGCAGAGAACAGCAGAATATCGCAAAAATTTATGCAAATTAGGCCATATTTGCAAAATATTACTTGATGGCAACATTTAGGTAAGTATTGAAGTCTCACCTGTACGTACTCTAATTAACTTTCAAATTTGTGGAAAATTGAACAGGATTGATTTGTATGCAATTTTATAGCGGTTTATAAAAATCAAAGGTGCAAACATAGATACCTCATTTGTTAATAAGGGTCAAACGCCCTCATAACAGTCAAATGTCTTGTGAAGGCACGTTGTAAAATAAGCTGAAAAATGTAACATTGACCTCATTGAAAATATGCTTTAATTAAAACCAAACTTCCATTATGTTTACAAGCACACCCTCATTTTGTTTCTGAGTTCAAGGGTCCCTATCAAGGGCAAAGGTCAAGTTAAACCTATCATTGACCACAACAAAAGGCAACTCTCAAAATTCACCCCATCACAGCTGTTTTGCAAACATAGCCTCAATAACAAATCCCACTCCCTAAAATGCTGAAATAAACCAATTCCAATCTTATAAGTGCACAAACGATTAATAGACAACCATGTATTTTCTTAGTATAGTTTAATTTGGTACCACACTTAAACCACTTCTTTACATGTATGTGGTACAAAATAAAAGCTTTCCTAATTTCCTTATTTTTATCACTTAAATACGCTAACCTTGGTATTGGGTCCTATACAAAATTGCAACTGTCACCAACAACAACGTTCATACTATATTCTTGTACTTAAATATATATCTATTTTTAACTTATTTCAAACACTTTGTACTAAAAACTTACAATAAAACTTCGCGAATTCAAGCTGAATGTGTCTACCGGTTCTTTCTTACAAAAGTATTTCCAACCACATAGAACAACCCCAAACCGAGACTCACTCCTTGGGCGCCCCTTTCCTTTTTTAAAGGAATTTGTTATTTGTCTGCCCTGTTTATTGCAATGGAAGTCCTACAAAGATTGAGTAGGTTTGTATTATCATCTCATTTCATGGGACATTTAGCACAATTGGCTAAAACATACTGTGTTGAGCAAACCTTTTATAATTCTATAAATTTCTATTTCTACATCCACAAATATCAACTACCTCCTGTGGTGGAGATCTTGCATAAGGACAACCATCTAGATCATTCCCTTAGTAGTGGATGTCAGGATAAACTTCTGACAACTGGTCAGATGATGATGGAAACCGACGGGAAGTTCGTGATATATTAGTTGGGGATAGCCGATTCGGTATCCATTACTTGTATTCGGGCGTCTCTTACCTGGATAGACTCCTACCAAAGTTCAAAGTATATTGTGACATTATCTGGATCAAAAAGATGTTTTTCCGTCTTGAGGCTTTCTGAGACTGCCGAGGTGGAAGATCTCATGGTAATACAGTGGTAATGATGATACAAGATGGTAATCTGTGTGAAAGCTACAGCGGAGGTTATGTGATGTAAAAGTCTCAACTTATTGGGCGGTATCAACATCATGGCCTCCTTATTTCCTTTTATATACAATTTTTTTTTTTTTTTTTAATGTTTTACTTTATTTTGATTTATGGTCAATAGATATCAAAAACAAGCTTATTTCCAAAAATTGGAGTTGCTTCTGTGGGGGTTTGAGTGCATGTGATTGTATCACAATACTCCATTGGCACTGCTGAATTTCGGTTCCGACAGAACTTAAAATTTCTTCAAATGTAGATCCTACTCTGCATGTAGATTAAACGTGCATGTTATCTTTGAGGGTTAGGGCAAAAAGGCCCATCTGCAATAGCTGCCACATGTGATTTGGCAGGTATTTATAACACTTATAAGAACACAACTGAACCAAATGGAAGCTATTGCGATGGGGCCTTTTGCACTAACACTTGATATTTAAAATTTTACGGGTTGGATATAGAAATCTTGAAGTATGTCAGGGGACGAAGGTTGTGGATCCCAACATGGCCCTTAATTATCCACAATAATTGGCAATGGCATTGTGACTCTTCCCATGATGCCTTTGCCAATTTAACTTTGTTCAATTGCATAATTGCATTGAAGGGTGTGATCAAAATGCGTAATTTGTACCATTCCTGTTTTGTTTGAATAATGATACACATTCTTACATTGTCAGTTGGTGGTTTGCACGATTTATGGGAAATGTTACTGTATTACTCCAAAACATGTCTGAAATTTAGACATGAGTAAAAAATGGTCCATTAGCAAAAATTTTCAGATGTATCCTAGTGTACATAACTATGGATGCCTTCCATTGGCCACCAATTACGATTAATTACCGTGTAACCCGTGTATTCATAAAACCTTTTGACAGAGGAGGTCCCCATCACCATAAAAAATGATAGTCATACACTGGAACCCATGTTCCCCTTTCGGCAAAAAAAAATCATCCTATCCTTCCTTAGATTTATCCCCCAAATCGGACAACGTATGTTTTCGTGAGATTTAAATAAAAATGAACCTTTTTATTCTTGTTTCACTCTAAAACTCTGAGATGTCCTGTTTGAACAGCTTAGCTTTATCAAAATAATTTTCTTGTCCTCACGATTATGATATGCATCCTCTGCTGCCTGTCCCATAAATGATTTGCCCAATCAAACATTCAGAGACAGAAACCCTGCTCAGATACTGGTAGGATTTGCTTTAATAACAATCATT